>KN833040.1:121030-213457 GCA_000827315.1 Piloderma croceum F 1598 | reverse complement strand
GTCAACTAAGCCAAGGACACTTTTGCGACACATATTAGCGTTTGATTCTCATCCACGGTTTACACCATGGAGCTGGTTGCTTGATAATCATACTCCAATGCATCAAGAGTTTGCTCTTCGCTTATTTGTTCCGGATCCAGGTCTTCATCCTTGCAACACATCTGACGCATCGTGCCTTTCGATGGTGTCAGTGACCTTTGCCTTGTTTTTTGGTACCATCTATTGACTGCCTATTTGCTGCATATTTTTTCTTCGATGCTTGCATGTCTCAGAGGTCAGACTTTGGACATCGCACCTGCAGACTGCCACCAACTTCGTGGGTCTCTCTGATCTGTGCTTCACAATACGTGAACATAGCCGTCTTTAGCCATATTTCAAGTTCCCAGCTCGCATGCATTTATGGTGGATTGCTCAGGCTGATACTGTAGTACGCGACCCTTGGCTCCGTCGGTGAGTTAGGCTGCCATTGATTCTACATCATATTATACTCTCAAACGCGCCAGTGGTTGCCAGTGGTACTACTCAAGATGACCGCCCGTCATTTCAGTATTGACAGCATGATTTCTCGCTCAATCTTCTAGACCAATGACAAAAATTGTTGCTTCTCGGTCGTGGATGGTGTGGTTCAGCGTTCAACTTCGTTCTTCGATCGTCAGGAATAGTTGCATTACCTCAAGCAAGCTGCCGGAATTGCGTTCCGGACAACCCAAAAACCAACAAGCTGTCCTGCTTTGGTACACAGCAAAGCGTTCGTCATATCACGTGCCAAGCTGCGTATGTATGTGCACAGCCGCCCGATATTGGCGCGATAACAGCCTCACCGACTTTTCAAGCCTTTGCATTCACGGAACTGCCCCAGGAAGCACTCGGATTATGCAGAGTGACCACTGCCAGAAGCACATACGCGTTCTTTCGCGCCCAACCTGTTCCTGCTCGGAATTCGGCTGTGTGACTCAAGAACGCGTCCGCATTTGTCTCCCTCTCCCAGAATTGCTATAAATGTAGCTTGATGCGATTTGTTCTTTCACCTCCCCTTTCTTCCACATACCACACACTACTCCCACTCACTCACCCGCGATCAATCTCTATGAATCCTAGCTGGGGCACCACCTGGCCCGCAGAGTGGCACCCACATGTCTACATTCCTCCTCAGGCGTATTCCCAGCCTCCACCCCAGCCAGGGTACTGGCATCAACCTACATGGAATCGAAACACAGCGTATCAACATGGTGATTCGCCTTCTTATCCTTTCGTCTCGTCGCTTGCCTTACCATTACGCGATCGCTCAGCAGAACGTTTTCGGTCCCGCAAGTACCCTAATCTTAACCCCATCCTCGCTGCCGATACCACTTTACTCCGGTATGACGTGCGTAACATGCCCAAAGATGCCATCCTCTCGACCACATATAATACCAATTGTCATACACTATGTCTTGCGGCACCCACTTCGCACATACGATTGATCTCCAAGTCATTCCCTTGGACGATCGATGTCAAGTCTGCGAACGCTTCTATCACATTCGAGCTCCTTTTAGATGCTATTTACTACGGCTTACAGGAGCCGCTAGCCGATTCAGAATGGGGCATGGCCGTAGCGGATAAAGATCAGAGAGAAACGATCTTGAAGGCCGCCAAAAAGAGGGAAGAAAAGGATAAAGATAAACGGTTGAAGAGAATTGATTGGCTTGGGGAGAATATTCTATTCAAGGGGTTGGAGCAGGACGGGGACTTTGAGAAGCTGAGACTTCTTCCTCGTGCACAGGGTTGTCCGGAGACATGGGTTGTACGATTGAGCCGAGGTTTGTGAGAGGACGGTGCTGGTATACTATAAAAGCTGTATTTCTTAGAACGATAGTTTTCTGATTCTCGGTTACATTAGCGTATTTTTGGTCTGGGAGTTCAGTATTACCGATGTGCTTTGGCGCTCATTGCGGAAAGACGGATATATCGAAAGACAGGGGCGAAATATACGCATTTGGGCGACCAGATTTTTTCACCTTTCCTCTTTTCCGGCAAAGATACCAGGTTCTTTTCGCGGTGCTCGAACTTGAATCTGCGGCGATGGTATCGTTTCAGTAAGCCACGCCTTCAATACTGTATTCCCACTGAACTAATTTTCGTTACTTAGATGTCATGGTCAGACCAATTATCAGTGCCGTTCTCGCAACGTCTAATTTCTATCCATAGCATGTGGGGACGTAGTCAAGAAGCCTAAACTAGACACGCATCATGGACGTTGTCACACCGGCTTCGACTGTATAGACTGCCACACAACATTTAACAGTCCTGCCGAATACAAAGGGCATACGTCTTGCATAACCGAGGCCGAAAAATACCAAAAAGGTCTATACAAGGGCCCAAAAACTGTGCGTTTCTTCTTTTTCTTAATTTATGTAGTGCGGCGCATTGATGTTGATCCCATTGTAGGGCCAGGACGCACCAGCGCCAAGGAACAATTATACTAATATTCCTGCTTCGACTACGTATTCACCTGCAGCGGGTAATTACCAGAATTACGGCCAAAACTTTGGCCGGGGCGGCGGTAGAGGAGGATATGGGGGTAACAGAGGTGGAGCGGGATGGGGTAGACCGCAATTCCAGCGAAGCAGTGCTACTGGCGCCAATGATACACCGCTGGGAACGCCGGCACGTATGTCGCCTGTGTCTACGCCCCCTCCTACAATCCATGGGCAAACAAATGGTACAACGAAGGATGTCACGAAGAAAGAGGCTGACGCAAAAACAGTAACGGAGGAGATTGCGACGAAAGAAAAGAAAAGGGAGAAAAAGGATAAGAAACGGAAGTCGGCTGAAGTTACGGTATGTTCACCTGCAAACTACTCCTTGACTAGATCCTGATTCGTCTTGTCCTAGACTGAAAGCGTAAGTATAACGCAAACAAACGGGCACGAACCACCAAGTAAGAAGCTCAAGGTTGATTCGGCATCTGTATCTCTACCCGTTTCGACTGTCAACGGCGACGCTGAAGCTACAGAAAAGCGTAAGGAGAAGAAATCGAAAAAGGAGAAGAAAGAGAAGGATGGGGAGTCGTTGGAGAAGGCCGAGAAGAAGAAGAAAAAGCGATTGTCTGTCGAGGTTGCTGATGCAGAGGGCGAAACCAAGGGCAAAGACGAGAGGGAGGCCACAAAATTGGCAGCAGAGGCAGAAGAAACAGGCGGGCGGGACCACAAGTCGAAGAAGCGGAAACGGGACGATATACAAGATCCAACGAAGGAAGTGGATGGGTCGGTGAAGGAGAAAAAGAAGAAATCAAAGAAAGATGCGGATTCGACGGAAATGGACGTCGTTCATGATACGGCTACGGAGGTACAGGTAAAGGATAGGAAGAAGGAGAAAAAGTTGCTCAAGAAGGAAAAGAAGGCTAAGCGGGCTAAATCGACGGACGTGGTTAAGGCTGGGACGGACGCAGGGAAGCCGAAAAGGGAGGATAAGTACAAGAGGGAGAAGGCGAGGCGGGAGAAGAAGCGGCAGGCGAAGGAGGCTGGTGCGACCGCATGATGCGGGCAGGTCTTTATCTATGCTTTCTACTTGCTATGCCTCTGCTTCATTCATGTCTTCCTTGTTTTGCATATTTGAATCTATCTCATCGCATTGGTATGAACTACCCATTAGCAAAATGCAAAATCTGCTGTCGCAGTGGCTGGATCCGATGTCATGTGTGACACTGAGAACGGACTGGAGAAATTTATTGACCGTTGCCTCGGATTACCTATATCATTGGATGGATTGTTGGGTCTGTTGTGCGGCTTGTGTTTAACTTCTGGTGAGTTCGCAGCGGTTCCGCCGTTAATTAATTTGTGTACGCCACAATGCACGTGGTGATCGCAACCCAAATCGATGAGCTAATCCCGGCTGTCCTCCTCACACCACTATCACCCTGCATCCTCATCTTACTGTTCGTCAATTATGCACGCCATACAGGTATGCACATTCCATTCTACTTTGTATCTGACAAGAGGCTCACTTTTTTCAGCAACAATATTGGGCCGTGCGTGATTACCTCAGCCCCGTAAGCAGTGCAACCCCCAACCCTTGCGCGATATCGACTGAGCAGTCCTTTGTAGGTCCTTAAAGAGAGTAAATTCAAGGAGCATGGACGTATCACTCCTGGTGAGTCGCGATCGTGCTGTGCGATCGCTCCAGCTAAGCCTGATATCGGATCACAGAGGAATTTGTAGCGGCAGGCGACTTTCTGGCGTACAAGTTTGGTGTTTGGTCATGGTCGGTCTTGATCGTAAATTCGAATCGACAGTCTGTTTTGATTGCTATTATTCTGCCAGGGAAAAAGGAGACGCGTCCAAAACTCGAGAATATCTTCCACCGGACAAACAATACCTTCTCACCCGCGGTGTTCCTTGCCTTCGACGTGCAACTTCTCTAGCTTACACGGATGCAGACGAAGATGCTGAACGTCTCCTCAATTTTGGCGATTCATCAGCCACTGGCGATGAGGGCGATGAATGGGTCGAGACGCACGCCGGGCGGAATCACACAACAGACACTGCTGTCAATGCTGGGGTGATCGAGGATATACCTGATCTAGATGGGCCGGGCGAAACGGAGGGTGTTACAAGTGCGATGGGTGGATTGAATTTTGGGACGACGTCTGCGGCTGCCGCAGAGATCCCTGATATGGACGAGATTCCGGACATGGAGGAAGATGATTTGGAAGCGGAGGACGATGAGGCAACTGCTGCACCCAAAGTTCCTGCCAAGACCCCGGGAGTCATAGATGCTGCGTATGTCGTGGATTTGGAATTTGCGGACTATGCTGATTGTCTCATTTCTGGACGGCAGTGAGATAGAGGTTGCCAAAGGCAATCTATTGCAAGTCCGAACGTACGATGTCATGATTACATATGACAAATATTACCAGACTCCTCGTATCTGGCTGATCGGTTACGATGAGGTGCGTCTGATTTATATCCTGATATTCTTTGCCTGCTAACGTCGACGGCTTCCCAGAACCGAACGCCTCTCACCCCAGCCCAAATATTCCAAGACATATCCGCAGATCACGCGCTAAAGACAGTTACAATCGAAGCCTTCCCACATTCTACCTCTTTGCAAGCAGCCTCTGTCCATCCATGCAAACACGCCAGCGTCATGAAAAAAGTAATCGAGCGCATGAACGCGGGCGTGGTAGAAGAGCAGCTTGCTCAACGCAAGTCAAAAGAGGGCAAGAAGAAATGGCCGTTTGGGAGGAAGACTAGTGGTGCCGGCAAGGAGGATAAGAATGCTGCGGCTGCAGCGGCGGCGGCAGGGCAGGGAGAAGATGAGGTGGAGGGGTTGAGGGTGGATATGTATCTGGTCGTATTCCTCAAGTTCATTGCGTCTATCGTACCGACCATCGAAGTCGACTCTACAACCGCGTTTTGAGGTGGGGTTGGGATTGAATGGCAGTCAGAGATGGTGATACCCAAGTCTCTCATGTGCCCGTTGCTTTTTCTAATTTTTGTACGCACGACAAAACCAAGGATGTACACTTACTAAACTACATAGAAATATTGGTGGTTCGAAATTGTAGCCTGAGTGAATGACTGCTCTAAATTGGGACACGCAAGCGGCAACACTTTACTTCCCGACATTCGATGACCTCTGGTGTCACAATCCCGGCTCTGGTGGCAGGCAGACTACTCGTCTCACTCCTACCTCTTCCCGATGCATTGCAGCATGACCACCAACTGTCTTCGCCGCTGACTTCCTACTCCCGATGTGCGCAGGGGGTCATTCACAGACTGATTTCAGAAATAACTAACTCTCCTGCCATCTCATAGTACAAGAGGGTATATACCTCTTTAAAAATGGCATAGACCCATACTCAGGAGGTGTCTTTAGACATGTATGAAGTCGTCCAAGTGTCAACGCTGACCGGCCTTACTGACCGATCACGGTCTTCCCCCAGTCACCTCTATTCCTGTCGCTATTCTCGACGTTATTACCAACGTCACGCGTCACTTCTTCCATATTGTGGACATTGTGCGACGCTGTTGGAGCTTTGGCTCTTATAAGAATATGGAGAGCGAGGCAGCGCGTTTCGAGTAGTTCAAGGGACGGTTTAATAGGTGCAGTGTGCGTAACCAACATATGCCATTTCTTGCAAACAAACTGTATCTTATGTGGCCTGGAACGTACATTCTTGGCCATCTTTAAGCTTTGGTTGGAATACGGAGCCCGGGCCCAGGCTGTATATGAATGACGGCTATCTCCTTTGAACTCTACCACAAGCATCTCCAACTATCTCGCTCATTATATTTTGCAGATATCTCCTAAATCCGTATTTATTCCTGCCGACCCTCGCTCTGTCGACGTCGACATTCGAAAATACACTGACCCTCCTTTCGATCATGTTCGCTAGCGAAGGTGTGTCTACCCACTACATATGTCTGTTGCTTAAACGTAGTGTTTGCTGCAACCATAGGTCAAATATCAGCGTCACTACTGACGCTGGCCTTTTTGATTCAACTGTCACTACCATCTCTATTACTGGTGGTGCCGTTGTTTATGCTACTTGTCGGTGACCCTGTCTCACGTCTTGCATCTCCCGCACCAATTTCATCCGACTTGCGGAAGACAATTCCGATGCTATTCGAGTTTATGGTATATTCTATTGTGCTGGTACTGGCTTCGACTCTTGTGTCTGGAAGTTGGGCGTGGATACCGAACACTTGGGGTTTAGGGTGAGAGGCTACCATCATTAAACAGTATACATTACTGACAAGTGGAGTTTGACAGCCTCACCCTTCCTGACTTGACTCCCAACCCTGGTTTATGGTGGTACTTCTTCACAGAGATGTTCGACCACTTCCGACCGTTCTTTCTGGTGGTCTTCTCTGTCCACCTGATAATCTACGTGTTTCCCATTTGCATTAAATTCCAGTAAGTACACTCTTGTAAAATCTAGATATAGCCCATTTTTATGACTGTGCAAAGGCACGACCCGCTATTCGCCGCTTTCATTCTCCTTGGGATCCTAGCGACATTCAAACCATATCCAACGCTGTCAGATCCGGGTCTATTCATAAGCATGATCGCCCTCTTTCCTGAAATCTACCCGTGTACGTCTCTCATATTTTGCCTCCGCTTTCCTTCGTAATCCTCATTACCCACCAGACCTCCGCCACCCAATAGTAACAACCCTTCTTCATCTGCACGCATCCCTACTCCTCCCGCTCTTCCATCATCTCTGGCTCACGCAAGGCACGGGAAATGCCAATTTTTTCTATGCGATTACATTGGTGTTTGGCGTCAGCAATGGAGCTGCGCTGATTGATTGTATTTATGCTGGTTTGAGGATCGCGATTGGGAAAGGGGATGGATTTGAAGTTGTACAGGAATGATTTCGTGGCATTTATACATCGAATTCCGCTAGGCTTGCACAGCAGCGCTAATTCGAAATCCCCCTCACACACCCCTCACACAATTGAAGCGACTAGCAACTCGATTGAAAACACTCGGTCCGTGGTTCGTATGCATATATGATTACGGCTGTTGGAAACCATCGCGCGACCACGGTGCGTTCATAATATTTAATTGCTTCCTGACTGAACAGGCCTTCCACTCCACAAGCGTGCCCGGCCATGGGCGATGTTCGCTTTATTTTGGGATCTGTGAGCCGTTTGTGTGTAGGATTGGGCGGTCCTTAAGCTTGAATCAAGCTTGGGATGTCTTTGCGCGATTAACTCTGCAGTAGTCTCGTGGTTAAGTTTTTGCCGAAGAAAGCCATAAGTTTGTTGCGTCACGTTTCTTTGAGGAGAAGTAATGCACTCTTGATATTCTTATGATCTATGCCCTCTGGTTTAGACACCAGCGGACCATTTAATCATGGCCTTCAAGTTCTGAGGCGAAATGTCGGCGTCAAATGTCGGCAGTGGTACACTTTATACGTATCGCTGTGCTCGATAGCCTTTTCTGGAGCCACTCCAAGATGTAACGGATGGTTTCTTGTAGCCGACACAAAGCCAATAATACTATCTCATATAAGTGCACTGTCGTTCTTCTGTCTCTCAAGGACATGAAATATCTAGGTTTACCAACGGAGAACTGATCAGATGGTACCCATGATACAGTATGTGTATGAACGTACTCCATGTTGTCGTAAGTTGTGTCAACCACTCAGGTGGGTTTAAGGCAAAGATCAACTCAGGGGTTGTCCTCGTTTGGAAGCATGTATGTAAATTTTTGACTCTAATCATGAAGGCGAAAAACTTAGGCTGCTGCCACCGGCCCACTAGTTGCAAACCTTTCCAAAGTGCTGGTTTGCGTTCTTTTGCGTTCTTATCGGTCTACTGGTTACTTAGAAAATTTGGGAGCTCACAGTGCCGTGCGATCAGTCGATCTTACAGTCAAAACAATCGAGGATAATAGTTTTTTTTCGGTATTTGATTCTCGATGGTGGAAACACATCATCACCGTGCTACTCTCAAGCAGGTGCGCCTTACTCTGTTAAATAGTTATGGCATTTGAACGGTGGTTGCGTAGCAAAACAAGCCCTTCAAATCGAAGCACGCTACGAAATCTTCTCTGAAAGAAATCGCCAAAGGTTCGTCTCGCCATCTGTGCATTCTCCTTAGCCAGTCATCTGCGGATCTTGATCGGGTCATTTTATTTAGGACGTATCCCTAAAACCTCGACAAAAGCAGCACTGACTTCGAATGCTGCACAGTCCCGCTTAAATAGGCGAAATAATGCTAAGCAGGGGCAGACAAAAAAACGACAAGCATTGGTGTCAGCAACCCGTATTTTTAATGGCGTAGATGGTACACCACGCATAGTCGCAGTTATCCCGCTGAGTGAAGACGTGGATGCGCGAAGTACCGTGTCTGCCCTCGCGGAAGCCCTGGATGCAGCCGCAGACGATTGTCCGGAGACGGGCTTGTGGAAATTGAAGTCCGTGGGGGGTTTTTTTTTTGAAGAGCTTTTCAATTATTTACCTGGACTGCAGAACGGAACGCTTCAAAACGTCGCTACAATTTATAAACGTGGCATACGGCAACATGTATACTGCCCTTGACGCCTGCAAAGCAGCAGATTATGTACTATTTGTACTCTCATCCTCCGTAGAAGTAGAGGAATGGGGCGATAGTCTTCTTCGTATCCTTCAAGCCCAGGGTCTCTCAGACGTCGTCACGGTTGTCTCCGCCGACTCATCCTTGGACTCGAAGTCCCGTCCTGGTATTCTAAAATCACTGCTATCTTTCATTCAATACTTCGTCCCAACCCAGACCAAGATATTCGATTTGCATACTGGCTCAGACCGACTGAATGCAGTGCGTGCCTTGTCGGAGGGCAAACCGGCGGAGGTGAGATGGAGAGAAGGACGAGCGTGGATTTTAGGGGAGAATGTCCAGTGGGCAGATGGAACTCTGAGCGTTACTGGCGTTGTACGGGGTGCGCAGCTGTCCGCAAATAGGTTGGTTCATATACCCAATCACGGGGATTTCCAAATATCCAAGGTAAATCATATTGCAAATCTTGGCATCTTGACCTGAATTGAACCTTTCTTCAGATTTTATCTGCTCCACTGCAGAAATATTCGAAATTGAGCATGTTCCCTAGTATGGAGGTAGAACCGACCGTACTAGCGGAGCCTGATGCATCCGATGCCGACTCACTTGTGTCGAGCAACGACCCTGACGATCTGGACAATGAACAAACATGGCCAACTGAGGAAGAAATGCAAGGAAGAGATAATGTCCCTCTATCAGTTGATGAAACATTGCCAGAAGCGACAATTGGGACGACACCGAAAACTGTCAAGCGTATACCAAAGGGTATGAGCGAGTATCAGGCGGCATGGATTATCGATGAAGACGATGATGAAAATGACGAAGGAGCGGACGCCGACGATGGAAGCGAGGCAGAAATGCAGGAAGTAGAAGATGAAGAGATGGTTGATATGCCAGTGCATGACGATGACGAAGGAATGGATTTGGAGAGTAGGAAAAATGTTGCTTTCCAGGATCTTGATGCGGAGGAGGAAGAAAAACAGTACGCTATCTATTGGAATTATCAACGACAAGACGCACTCATGCTTGGTTTGCAGACTCGAGACGTGGCGTACTCGTGAACGGGAGGAAGAAGACGATCTGGCATTCCCAGATGAGATTGATACGCCCAAGGAAATTTCTGCCCGTGTTCGGTTCCAGCGTTACCGCGGAATGCGATCTTTCCGGACCAGTCCGTGGGATCCCTACGAAAATCTCCCTCGAGATTACGCTCGCATATTCCAGTTCGAAGATTTCAAGCGGACCGAGCGTGGTGTACGTAGACGAGCAGAGCAGGAAAGGGGCGGGCTCGAGGTAAATGTCATACGACCGTATTGGGGCATCCACCTAACGTTTTGAGCAGCCTGGTATGCGGGTGACTGTACTCATACAAGAAGTACCCCAAGAAGCAGCAAATTACAAATCCCCATTCGTTTTGTTCGCATTGTTGCAGCACGAACACAAGAAAACTGTGCTCAATTTCACTGTTCAACGTAATACAGAATATGAAGGGTCTGTGCGATCAAAGGTGCAACTTTCTCTCTTCCTCTCCCCCGCCGCTCTGCTTACTCTCGCGAAAGGATTCTCTTATTCTGTGTGTTGGTCCTCGTCGATTGCGAATCAATCCCATCTACAGTCAGCATAGTCGTGGTGGAGGGAAAGGCCCGAATAATGTCCATAAATTCGAGAGATTCCTCCGACATGGTGTGACAAGCATCGCGACGACATATGGGCCTGTGGTTTTCGGCAACCAGCCTTGTGTTTTACTCAAGGAAACTACAAATGCGCAAGGTAAAGATGACTCATCGGCAGGTATAAATGAGCTCATCGTTTCGTCTTATTATAGCTCCACAGCTGGTGGCAATGGGATCATTCATGAATCCTGACACCACTCGCGTCATTGCGAAGCGTATCATATTGACAGGTCACCCGTTCAAAGTTCACAAGAAGACTGCAACTGTCAGATATATGTTCTTCAATTCTGGTAAGTCGCTCGGTCGAAGGTATCCACCGCTAGATATCTTATTTATGATCTGGTCCAGATGACGTGCATTACTTCAAGCCTATTCAATTGCACACCAAGCTCGGTCGAACAGGTCACATCCGGGAATCTCTTGGCACTCACGGGTATCTGAAGGCTCATTTCGATGGACCGATCAATCAAATGGACACTGTATGCATGTCGCTGTATAAGCGGATGTACCCAAAATGGGCAGAGCTTTGGAAAGAGATGCATGACGCACAGAAACTTGACGCAATGGAGGAGTGATCAGATCTATCACGACAACCTACGTACGATGCCCTCATGTAAACCTTCTCGCCAGCTGAGTGTCCTTGTTCTGCCATCAGTCCTGTGTTCTCTGTGACATCCAAACCCTAGGCTATTTGCGGGCCATATGTATCATATCGATGTTTGACATAAAATTATTGCCCGCAATCTACAGGGTCTCTTTAAGCATGAGTCATCGACAAAAAAGTCGGTGGGCAGTTATGGAACCTTATCTACAAGTGGCTGATACGTTAGAGCACCGTGCGTATGATCCTGTCTTACCTCTCTAGTGGTAACTAGTGGGGCCTTCTTGAAGCACGAAAACGTCATCCTTCTTGGGGCTTTCAGGCCTTGATGGTTCAAACAGATTCGAAAACTCTTTGGAGGCTGGAATGTCGCACATTAACCGACGCTAGTGCGGGAAAGGACATTAGAAGGCTGTATACTGTGGAGGTACTAGCCGAGCATCGCGGACTCCATCATGTTTCATTGAATTGCCGGAGAAGGGCCCCACACCTCACGCCAGCTAACGAACGATTTTCTTCATAACAATGGACAAGACCACAAATAAAGAAACTATGATTTAATGGTTGCGTTTGTAGTCTATACGCGTATGCAAGACAGCTGAGAAAATCGCATCAGGAAGAACTCGATACGACGTGTCTATTGTACAGTTGCGAGATATCAGAAGTCGATAAAAAGTTACAGGTTATATATTGATGAAGCTGATGAGAAAGAATGCTTTAAAATTATATATCGTCAGCACTGTCTCTCCGCGGAGTACCTCAAGTGATGCTTGCCGAATTGCATATCAAACTTGGAGCTCGCGGTGAGGCGGCGTCTTTTCTCGTTGGTCTGCCGCGTCTGTGCATATAGAAATTCATCAGTTTTGAAACCACATATTAGATGTCTAGAGCGTTAGATGTAGTCACCGGCATAACGTGTCTTGCGCGATTCGCGACCTGCCGAATTTTGACGGGATGATGTCTCTCTGGGACTTGTGGGTAGTCCTTGGGGCTCATAGGATTGCCCTGCATCCCCGCAAGCTCTAATCCACTGTCGGCGGGTATATTTCGCCAGCTGGTGACTATAGCGCTGCTTTTGCATCTCTGTGGAGGAGATTGTCATAATCATTTGCCACGAGAGTGAAAATGTTAACGAGGAAGAAAAATACAAGTGAAGGAGTGTATTGCTGGAGCATCTGTCGCTGCAAGTGGTTTAAATATCCGCCAATTTTCGGAAATCCCACTCCTCACATATGAGCCATGGAACCAGTGACGTCGCTCATTTTTGAACTTGGTTTCCAAAATGGGAAGCGCACTCCGAAATTGCAAACTTGGCGGTCGGTGTCATTATAAGGAGCCGCGACGTCGGTGCTTGCGATCGTAGCGTTAGAGAATTAGAAAATCGATTGCAAGTACAAATTAAATAACAGAGAGAAAATAATTTATCTCCGAACCAAATTTCGAAATCGTGACGCAACAGTATCCATAGCCCTAATAGTCCATGTATATGTCTCCTCTAGTAAGCCATCTAACCCGCCTCTTAATTCATCCCAGGATGCGTCACCGTCAGGTTTCTCCATCGCTGTGAATTTGAGCACGTCCTTGACTGTCACCAGCCCCACCAGCGTACCATGATCTTCTACCAGAATGACACGAGGCCTAACAACAGATCGTCAGACGGCGGCACATGCTACAGCATCACGACATACCCCATTCTTTTAAACAGCTGCATCACTATTTCTAGCGGCAGCTGCGGAGACACTGTAAGAGGTGTCTATAAAACATGTTAGCAACGTCACAAGGGATTCTGCTCTCGAGTGAAGCACCTGATTGACCCACGGCCAGAATTTGAGAACATCGCTCGACACTGTCGTCCCAATTATCTCTTCCGCTACATCTTCCTCGATACCAATTGCCGGCCCAGGGACGCTGTCGGACAGACCCGGAACTCCCTGATCTGTCATATCACGCATGAACGAGCAGATTGTATCAGGCGATATGTCTCCAAGTTCCCTGGCATGATCTGTACTGTGGTCAAAATTATGATTCCGCCAGGGGTATGGCAAAGGCTTACCTAGGACGTAGCAAAGCTCGATACGCCCAATATAGCCTTGCAGGGTCCGCGAAGAATTGGACAATACAATGGGAAAGCCTTTGACTTGTGTCGAAGCTAGTTGTTGCTCGAGGTCACGGACATGCATCCCTGACGCAGATAGTGTATGCAGACCCTTCTTCATCACGTTAGAGACCGAGACATTGAATGCATGATCCTCCTTCTCCAGGAAAGGATAACCATTGAAACGTATCATCTCATCTGCGATCCCGTTCGTGCCTAAGAAGTCTCCGACAGCTTTGGTGACGAGAAGCACGATCTGGTGAGAAATGATGAGGAAGTGTTCGCAAAGCAAGATTGAGTTAAGGTTTACCATAGTGGGTAAAATGTACGTTAAAGCTCCAGTCAGTTCGAACATGATTACTACGACGGTAACTGTAATTCGCATTACACCGCTAGACGCTCGATGAGAGACTGTATAATTCAATGTGATCGACGGTCTCACCTGAGAGCAGCGGCCGCACCGAGGAATGCATATGTACCCGGCGTAATACAAGGCATATTTGGGTCACAAAACGCGAAGATGCCAGAGTGTGGATAAGCACTAAACATATCCATGTCAGGATACGGCATAGCAAAAGAACAAACGGCACGCACGTATACATAGCCTTGACCATTATCCCGATCATCCTTCCAAACGTCGCTCCAATAGCCATAGACGGTACGAAAATGCCCGCTGGCACTTTACACCCATACGAAACCACGACAAAGCCTGTGCGAATGACGGTCGCTAAGAACAACGAGTTTACCATGGGCCATTGTACTGATGTCCTAACAGATGGAATTAGAGTTCAGCTTCTATCTATAATGTACGAGGGACAGGGACAGGGCTCACTGGCAGAGATTGTCGTAGTCGCCTCCACCATCACATTCTCGGAATAATATCGACATGCTTTCTGTCATGTCTATTCGCAAGAAGCGATTTGAGTACCCGATCATGGCTGTTATGATCGCTAGTGTGACGGCTTCTGCTAACCCATGTTTTGACAGGTATTTTCGACGGAAAGCAGCAGCCTGCAGGTTGAACTTGACTACGAAAGCACCGTATAGACCCTGCCAAATAAAATCAGTGACAAAATTTGTTATGATAAATTTGAGGAACCTACTCCAAATATGCCCAGGACAACGAAGAAAATGATCTCAAAGAAATGCCAGTCACGGTCATACGTGACCTGGAACATTACGAGTTTGCCCGTCCGGAAAGGGTTCATGACAGACAGCGTTACAGTCGCCATGAGCGCGCAGAAAAAGCTTCGCCACATCGTTTTGATACTGAAATTGTGGCTCATTTCCTATGCAGACATCGAGTTTTGTAGAAATGCTGAGGAAAGGATTGCAAGACGCACCTCGATGGAGAAGAGAACACCACCTATAGGAGAGCCGAATGCGACTGCTACACCTGCCGCGCTGGCTGCAGTTACAATTTCCCGCATTTTGCCTGAAGAATAGCGCGTCAAATTACTACATGCTAGATAAGGCCAAGTGTAGCAAACCTTGACTCTTATTGAACTTCTCGAAGAAGCTAGAGACTAAAAACCCAATGCAACACGCGACGTGCACTGATGGGCCTTCCTTACCTACGGACAGGCCTGATGCAATTACTAGAGGCTGATACTGGTCAATAACCCACAAATGTGTATATTCTGAAGTAGGTATAGGCGCTCACCAGTGTGATGCTTTTGATCGCGAAGGTCGCAAATCCAAGAAAACCGTTCATGACGAATCCCGCGAGGATGCACTTGATCTCTGATATCCCGGATCCCGCAGCGTATTTTGCCAGTGATCTGACAAGGTGCCCTGCAACGAACGAGAATATGCCCTGTGCCAAGTAAATTCAGCATCTGCGAAGTGTGACAACGCTGAGGGCTGCTCACGGCAAAAATCACATATATGAACCATCTTGCTACCGTTACATCACTCCATGGGTGCCATGAAGCACATACATCCGTCTCGTCGTTCTCAATCTCCCAACAACAAAACTGTTGGTTCAACCACCATCCGTCCGAACAATACCCCATCTTGATATCTGACAGCCACTCTGTAACAATGGATATCAATCCTGCATTCAACCCAATGCACACACCTGCACAAGAGTTAATAGATGAACTCAGAAAAGACACTTGTATAGGCTCACCGACCAGACTGACGACAAACCATGTCTGTCCTGCATCCACCACTTTCCGGAACTGCGACCATAACCAACGAAGAGTAATTTCTCCATGGGGTCCACGATGAGACACCGCATAGACCTTGTTTGCATGTCGTATTCGTCTGTTTCTTTCGAGTATAGAGTCTTGTATCCAGTCGATGGTCGTGAAGTCTTCGTAGCGCCTAACACGATGTGTTATGAGTCAAATTCGCCAAATATAACAACACGGACATACCTGATGTCCTCAAGCTCTTCGTCATCTAAGTTCATGGAGCTCATTAATGTTGTGGTTCGCCATTTCGTGGCCTGAAGTGGTAGCCAATTGAAGTGAATTAGCCCCTGAAAGACTTGCATAACCTTGCTTCCTGCGCTCATCATGACCACCATAACAGATGAGGAGCTTCACTTGTATGCAGACCGCGTCAAGGGAAAGATCGTAGTCATTACGGGTAATATATCTGATGTTCAATAATAATATGCGGAAAACTCATTGGTCGTGGCTTGGACAGGTGCTGCTAATGGATTTGGCAGAGAAACTGCGCTGCGCTTTGCAAAGTTTGGGTAAATTCCATGGCCTCGGATTTCATAAAACGAGACATGATTTATCTTGCTTTGAAGTGCGAAGGTGGTGATTGGTGATGTCGATATTGAAGGCGCAGAGCGTGTTACGGCCACCATCATAACAAGTGGGGGGTAAGATTTTTCATTTGTTCCTGTTTCATAATGATAATTGGACCTGACTGTTATTAATATTATACCACAGTCAATGCGTGGCTCGACGCTGCGACGTCACGAATTGGGATGACCAAATCGCATTATTCGAGTTGGCGGAGTCAAAATACGGATCGGTGGATATAGTGGTATATGCAGCATCTCACATCCTATTATAGTTTGTCACTGAACCCCTTATGCAGATCCCAAACGCAGGCGTGACTGAACTTGGCACCTTCAGCAGTCCCCAGCTCACAGACGGCAAGCTGACCAAACCTTCATTTAAAACACTCGAGATTGATCTCGTTGGCGTCATGTACAGTCAGTGACAGCTTCCTCCGAATTAACAAGCCAGACATCTTCATGAAGTTGAATAACAGCTGCGCATATTGGCCTTTACTGCATGAGTAAACGCAAGACCAAAGGCGACCTTAAGTCAATTATATTCCTTGGCTCAATGGGTAACGTATTACCCTTTTCTTGATAAGTTTATGATATTCAGCTCTCCTCAGCATCATGGCAGGCTATTCCAGGTGAGCCTATGTATAGCGCCGCCAAACACGGCGTCCTGGGCTTTATGCGTTCGATCTATCCCTCCTGCCGCGGTCAAGGTATCCGCGTCGCGACAATCCACCCTTGGTTTGCAGACACAGCTCTAGTTCGTACCTCCGTCAAAGTCCTTTTGGCAGGAATTCCCTTAACACCGATAGAAAGAGTCGCCGGAGCAATCATGTATGCTGCTACGGACCCTGACATGGGGACGAGCGGATGTACATGGCTGTTGCCTGATGATGGTTATGTGTTTAGGTTGGAGCGAGAAGAGCTTAAGGAGGGGGTGTATAAGATGATCAATGCCAGGGTTGATGCTGCGATAACGTAAGCTCGACCATGTTTCACACTTTTCAGAAGCTGATCGGTTATTGCAACCCACAGGGGCATTCGCGGTATTAAGCATGCTTTTACAACAATACGCGATTTGGGGAAGATTTTTGGCAGGGCTATCATGTTGGCTGTCCTGGTGTGTGGCGCTGCGATGTATCTGTATACCAAAGGGGTAAAGGCCTAAGGTACACGGTTCTCTGATTGATATGGAATGATATCAGGTGAATGTATCACAGGAGATCATATTAGGAATTATCTGCATCTTGTTGGAGTTCCCTGTTTAAATATTAAATATCGAAGGATAATAAGGGCCTGCAGGGTGTAAGAACGTACCGCCTACTGTTCTGCACACGTATAAAGAGCCAATCGACAGCCGCTCGTACGCCAGTCCTGCAAGATCATTAGCTTACACGCCGAGTTCGAACATAAACTGGTATTACTCACCCTTGCAAAGCGGAAATGCCCATAACGTCCAAGCTAGCAATCCTCTCCCTCCTCTGATCCATCTCACCCTCCTCTCCGTACCGCCTCCTGGCGCTCTCCACTTTGGCTTGATGCCACTCTTCATAATCATGTCTGATTTCCTCGACTGACAAGCTCTGTGGGCTATCCTGCTTATTTGCAAGGAGCAGTAAGGGAACACCAAGAATTTGGGGGGCGGACAGGACCGAGTCTTAGGGTCCTTGCGCGGTTTGATTAGTGGCGTAAAAATGTGGGAGTGGGAGGGCAAGAGCATACCGAATACTTCCCAGCCTTCGCTTAACCGTTCACGGTCGTCTGCGTCGATCACATATGCAACAGCGTGACAATCGTCGTAATACCTGTGCCATATTGAACGGATGCCTCGCTGTCCACCTAGGTCCCAAAATTGAAGAATGGAGGACGGAAGGGATATCTTTCCCACTGGCAAACAAGATAAGTATGTATGAGGCACTGCGAAAGAGGATTGGAGATGTACTTACTGTTCTGGCCAACGGTTGGTCCTATTTTATCGGCTGAGAGACCAGGTGTATCGTTGTATAGGGTCTTTATCTTCTCGAGGAGAGTCTGTAGATATACATGAGCTCCAATTCATGCAGTGAGCAACGATTCCGGTACAGTCTTGCCCGCTCCGTCGAGACCGATAATGATAACCGAAAATTCCTCCTTCCTGTGTTCCTACATATTCAATATATTCCCCGGCGAGTACAGGGTAGTGACATACCTTGTAAGATGTTCGTGCAGACCTTTGAGCAGATGGTACATGAGGGCCAGTAGCAACTTGCAGCGTCGACTAGTAGTACTTCCGAATCTGTCAACTCCGAATCTTCAACTCTGCCATTACGGCTGCCTAGCACGGGAGACTACCTTCCGCCCAACTTCGACATGGGCTACACATCATATTATGCCTTTGGACTGCCCACATTTGTGATCATTGTAATAGCATTATATATTCTCTTCACCGGTGCGCCTGTATTGTGACCTAAGGCTGCGGATAACTGGCTAATCTCGTACGCGAAACAGACTCGGGCGAGGCATTCAACGTCGGGAAGTTCTTGGAGGAGTCGAGTCCGTTCGTATGGGGGTCGGTTGGTGTCGGCTTTTGCATTGGGCTGAGCGTGCTAGGTGCTGGATGGTGCGTCCCTAGCTGGAGAGGTATGAGCCGAGCTGAACGAATTGATATTCACGCAGGGGAATCTTCGTAACGGGTTCTTCAATATTGGGCGGAGGTGTAAGAACACCACGGATAAGCACGAAGAATCTCATCAGGTAAAGTTGGTCCTATCATGGCATTAGCTATTATGTGCTCAAGATGGCATTAGTATCATTTTCTGCGAGGTTGTTGCGATTTATGGAGTCGTACGTCATCCACCGATGAGTTGTACATCCTGAATAATCATTTCCCCTTGTATATAGATCATGGGCATCGTATACTCGGCAAAGTTGACACCAGTACCCGAAGCATTCCTTTACACCAACGAAAACTACTACACAGGTCCGTTGTTTCCATATATTCCATTACTCTCCCCGATTCTGTCCGTCGTCCCAAGCTAACCCAACGTCTACCTTCTGCCAGGCTTCGCTCTCTTCTGGGGCGGCATAACTGTAGGCGCATGTAACCTCCTCTGCGGCGTCTCAGTAGGCATAACAGGGTCCACCGCAGCCATCGCGGATGCTGGGGATCCCAACCTGTTCGTCAAAATCTTAATCGTGGAAGTATTTGGCAGTATCATGGGTTTGTTTGGCTTAATTGGTGAGTCTTCTTTGGCTTACGTCTGGACGATATTGACGCGCCCGCCTTTTTTAGTGGGTCTGCTTATGGTTGGGAATGCGGGTGAGTTCACGGCTGGTGGTACGGGGATACAGGCCAACATCACAGCACCATACATATATTAAAAGAGAAAAATATATGTTATTCATACCCAGCATGTCCTGTCGTTTTCGCATCGCATTCATTGTATGTAATAGCTCCATCCTAATCCTTTCCAGCCTATTTGTTGAAACAGCAACTCTACGAAATAACAGCATCATGATTTACCATTAAGCAAAGTAGCCATTACACTAATAAGCGTACATATACAACAACAGCAATCTGTCCAATTACTAGTACGATGTCTTGGATCAAGGGTGTAAACTGACGAGCTTAGAAGTATCATTCATGTTCCTCAAACGGATTCTCAGCGTACTCTAGCTCGTCATCATCATCCGGTTTGGGCGCAGGGTCGTTGGGGCTGCGAAGGAGCGATACAGGTCGCTTGGGCAGCATGCCCAGTTTGCTTGGATCAATAGCTGGGGCTCCGGAAGATGTCGAAGGAGGTGGGGGTGTTCCCGTAGTTGGCGGCGGCGATGAACCACCAGCTGGAATGCTTCGAGGGAGTGGTGCTGGTGCTGCAGTCAAAGCTATAGTCAAAATCGATCACGCATAATATATAAGAGAAAAACCGACGTACCCGGTCCAGGTTCAGGATTCTGAAGCGCAGTCACATCATAGCCAGGAGTCTGTGTGCGCCCGGTGCCGGTCCGTTGCCGTTGAGGATTAGGATCGTAATATGATGGCTGATTGTGCGATTGTTGCGACTCGTAGAATGACTGTGAACCTGGTGGACCACCAGTTGATTCGGTGCCCCAAGATGGTTCGGTGCCGGCTTGGGCGGACGATTGGCCTGTTCTAGAAAGAAGAAAGTTGTCAAGTAATGGAATACAAAACTGATCTTATATAGGTGTACCTTGATTGATCAAATTCTTGCATCTTAGCTTTGACCTTGCCAAAGATTGTGGTGAATGTTTTCTTCCCCGCTAGGTTACATTGTCAGCACACTTGAGGGTATCATGTAAGAAGACATGACGTACTATCGGCAATCTTGGCAAACTGCTCTTGGAATTCTCCGATTGTGTCTTGTTGTTGGCCGCTCTGAGGATCAGCACCACCCTGCTGTTGCTGATTACGTCCGCGAACGCGAGGCTGATAAGGAGCTTGTCGGCCTTGAGATTGAGGTTGCCGGAATTGCTGTTGATCTTCTAGCATTAATCTGCGTGCGAATTCTTCGTCCAACTCTGTTTGGGACTTAAATGTAGAAAGAAAACATCAAATTAAAAGGGATGGTTTATTCGGTTAAATATGGAAGCGTACCTGTACTGGAGCAGGTGGCTCTTGGGGGACATAATTCGGGTCACTCATGCCTAATAGCATATCAATAGCGCGATCTTGATTTCCTCCCACAGACTCCAGCACCGATTGACTATCAGAGCATTAATTCGTACCCGAAATCAATGGAAGACTTTTCAGGGAACGTACAGAACAGCCTCGTCGAAAGTTGGGAAGATAGCTTGTAATGAAGCCATTCGGGGATCCGAGGGTGGCAGATTTGATTCGGCGGTAGGTGCTGATGTGGTTTCTTGAGCACTTGGTCTTGCGGGCAAAGAAGGTGCGTCTGTATCCTGAGCTTCGGTCATGATGGTTGTGGGTGGTGGAGGTGAAGCCGTAGATGCAGCTGCAGTTGAATGACTTATGGGAGCCTCCGCAGCAGAGGTAGGTTCAGTGGGCTCTGCGGACGCGGCTTCCGGCGTAGTCTCGTGGGCCTCTGGGTAGGCTGGTGGCCCACTTTGAGAGGTCGGTTGGTCGTCGTCGGTCATTATGGAGAGAAAGATGGAACGAAATGAAGAATGAAGTGAGTTGGAGTTGATAACTCCCACCGCCCTTTATGGCAATGATCGGTTTTGGCGCCCGCCAACAGAAACCGACAACGGCCCTTGCAAACAAATATGAAAGACGCTCATACATGCGAAATTGCTATTGCTACGGCCTTATGGTGGCATCACCTCTTGGTTTTTTTCGGCCGCTCATCAATCTCCCCAGCAGCAGAACCACCTTTCCTTTTCTTCCCTTTGTCTTCGTCTGCATTCGCTGGCAGAGCCTGCTGCATGGCTAGCAATTTTTCTATTGTCCCGCATAGTATTTGCTTCTCCCCAACACGCACTATCACAGCGTGTCTCCTGGTCAATGGCAGATTTTCGGATAGAAGAGCCACATCAAACTGCAGCAACGGCATCAGCAACCATTTAGAAGCGACGAGAAGCGAAAATATCTTACCTCGAGGCTCGTTGGATATTCTTCCAATCGCCTTCGCAAAACTAACAAGATGAGCGACAACAACTGCGGGTCGACTTTGGGTTTAGGTGGCTTTCCCTTGTCCCTCGCTTTTGCCCATTCGCCGTCTGGCAAGAGCAACAAGCGGACCATCGAGATCAGGGCTTCTGGAAGTTCCAGATCAGTCTCTAACACGAAAACACTGCATTGCCGTCAACATATTGCTCAAGACAAGCAGAGGGACATGAATGACTAACTCATCGCCACCCTCTTCTAGCCACCAGTCTATCCTTTCTTTGGTTGACTCCGGGGAGATTTCGTGGTTCTGCTGCGTGAGAACTGAAACCAACAAGTCCGCGCGGACTTCCACGATATCTGAAGGATTGCCTTCTTCGCCTTGAGAGAGAGGGACCATGTCAACATGGCCGTACTTCCGAAGAAGGTCTGAGTTGGGCGGGTCACCATAGGTATTCCACTGGACACTGGTCAGGCGAATCTAAGTGATGTTCACACTAGGGGACCTACTATTTGTTCACCAGCCTTAATTGGTTTCGTCGTGACCATGCGTAATAAGCTCTCTTCGTAAAATAACTTCGCCTGAACGAGATCTCAGCGAACAAGTATCTGCGTATAGAGAAGGTACCTACATTCTCTGACCCATATCTTGCATTGAGCATATCAGCCATCGGGACCATAGCGACGTCCGAAGGATCAACCGCATCCTCGTCATCACTCTCCTCAGGTTGTGGGGCATCCGCGGGACTTTCATCAACGTCCATCCCGCTACCAGCACTCATGTTCGCAACGTCCATTTCACTCTCGGTGCTGGTATTCCCGTTGCCATTATCTTCGATTGTGCCGTCCTCCCTTTCCCATCTTTCCACTTGAAAGCTCCTCGAAAGTATCCTGCTACCATGGATATGATATTTTTCTAGCGAGTAGTACTGGGGGATTAAATTTGGTGAAAACAGGTCTTGCCGGCTCTATGGAGCATTTGTGAGTATGCTGACATTTTATGCACCGTGGATAAAGCCACTGAACTCACTTGTACAGCAGGTAATAGCTTCGTGTAATAGTCCTTTCCAGCATCGTCTCGGCCGATTTTATCTGAATGCCGCATTCTTCAAAAGAAGCTTATTTTATATTCACAGGAACGGACAGACCTACCACCGAAGTACCCTTGAGTTCCTCAAGTTCACTCGCACTCCAAAACATAGGCGTGTCAAATGTCATAGGTAAATCAGCTACCTCTCCGACCATCATATCAGTTACATCTTCCAAATGGCATGTAAGGCCTAGAGGGTGGACGTACACATATACTGAGACCACCTCGACGATGCACCTTGTGCCTCCTCCCACATCATACACAATATCAAACCTACCCACCCTTTATCTAATCCGTAGTTCTTCCACCTTTGGGGACCTAGCATAGCAGGCACAGAAGAAGTTCGCGTGGAAAGCGTCAGGGATCGCGGGATAGTGAAGAGGGTATGGCCTTCCTGAAATCATATATTCAAAGTTACTCAGACAATATTGAGCTGATAGTTGAAAAGATTGAGGCTGTACCAGGATTTCGGTGAGTGCAATAACCCCACGTCCACCATGCCCAGGAAATGTGGTTATGTCCATGACAGAAACATCAACGAAGCCCTCGTGTGACTGAAACCATGGCACAAAAGACCGTAAATCTGAGGACTCCCCATACATTTCTTTTGCGTGAAAAGGAAGGTGGCTACGGCTAGCTGAGTGGGAACACGCTGCTTCTTGGACTTCTGATCTTGCGAGGTGAAGGTGAGCTTGTGCACGAGGCTGAATTTTTGCAATGGCAGTGGCACAGGGGTTTTTCTTCCTCATCCGGCTCACGCCTTGACAATATTACAAAACTGCTATATTCCTCTGCAGCAGCACAATGCTAGAGTACACTATAATTATAAAGGAAGAATGAGAGTACAAAATAGGAGAAGAGGTGGATGAACAAGAAGCACTCCGCGAATAAGAGTACAATGGGTATATTTAATAAGACGATCATGGTCCATCGACGGCGCTTCAACCGTGTCTTCCGAGTCCTTTGGCACTCTTGCTGACAGACTTGGCCTCAGCCTGTTTGGCTTTGGCGCGTCTTGCCCTAATGACAACGACGATATATGAGTCAAGCGAAGATGCACATAATGGGATATTCGGTAGCTTACTCTTCTGCAATTTCTCTTTCGAGGCGTTTGACATGCTCCACAGCATCTTTGACAGCATTTCTCGCCTCCTGCAAGGCTTTGTCGGCTGCTTTCTCAGCATCCTGCGCATCAGTGACTTTCTGCTTAGCACCAACGATGCTCGGATCCTTGCGGACGTGACTCGAAACTGAATCGTCTGACGGCGGGGATCGACGGCCAAAGAAGGAGTTACTGTGGTGATTGGTAGATGTATCCTTCAAGGGAGAACGAGAGCGCGAGAAAATGCTCCCTTTGCGCTTGGGCGGATGGGCTTCTTCCTCATGATGCGAACTAAACAGAGGCATGACTGATAACCATAATCGACCGGTAAACATGAATGATTCACTGGATGATGGGAAAGGGTACTCACCGAATGGTATGGCCTGTGCGAGGTTGCTGTGTTGGTTGGGGCGTGTCTTATACGTCAGAAGTCATACTTGTGCCATGCTTTATGTACTGGCAAAGCCGACGTCATTGGAGCACGGCTTGCAGGAGATATCGCACATTTGCGTTCTGTCTCACCAGGGCGATGGGTCATGGTGGAGCGAAACAGGTACCTTACGGTCAATGTGGACAGGGGCAAATGATTAATCGGGATTCCTGCCGGCGTGGGAGCGTCGGCCCTCTAATCCGGCTTACCAAGGAGTATAAAAGGAGCCGCCTCTTGACTCCGTACCACACGCACGCCCCCCGCTGTGCTCATTGCTGCCAACGTCGGCGGTGCAAGTCGATATGTCGAATAAGATAGTGGTGAGCTGCTCACCGATTGTGTCTGTAGCAGTTCATTTGGGTAACGAAGTTTTTCCGTCCGTGAGCCCTCAATTTACCGTCAAGTTATCGACGATGTTATGGGTGCCATTAAGTCCGAATTTGAAGAATACGGCGTCGCTGAAGATGTTTTAGCTGACCTCCAGGAGGTATGTAAGGTTTTTCACACTTCCAGGCATTTGTTTGTGGATTCCTTTTCTTTTCGTGTCTCACCTGCTACCCTTTAGAAATGGGAGACCAAAGTCATGGCTTCCCATGTTGCTGAGTTTGAGACACCCCAACCACCACCAGCTCCTCCCCACCATGCATATGCCCCACATCCCATGCACTTGATGCAGCAACATCCTCATCCTATGTACCAGCCTCATAATCCCTATGCACAGCCACCTCCCGCGCAACCTCATGTCAAGGCTGAGCCCATCGATGGTCGTTTTGGCTTAAACCCACCTCAGGGCTACGCGTTGCCTTCTCTGCCTGGTCCACCACCTGGTCCACAATTGGCCGGCCCAAGATTGCCAAATCCTGGCGGACAACAGAGCGTTCTATCGTTCCCTTCATCTGTTGCTAGAGGACAGGTCGCATCTTATGGGTCGGCTGTACCTGCTGTTAAGCAGTCTAGTACTCCGCAACCACAACTGCAGCGCATACCGCAGGTAGACGGGCCTTCGTCGTCGACTGCATCGGAATCACCTTCTCCCCCGCCTAGTCAGCCATATGCGCCGCATCCCTCACACCCATCTCTGCCACAACCATCACAAGCTTCAGGCTCTTCAACTCAACCCGATGACTCTGAAGCCATCAACAGCGATTTAGATGATTCTGATACAGGCGACGAGGAAGATGCTGACGAAGGCGCAGGAGGGGAAAGTGATATTGTGTTCTGCACATATGATAAGGTATGGACCTGAACTCTGCTGTTGGCCACGTTACTGACCACGTCTTCTAGGTCGCCCGTGTAAAAAACAAATGGAAGTGTATTTTGAAAGATGGCATGATTCACGTAAATGGCAAGGATTATCTCTTCGCTAAATGCACAGGGTATGGCTATATTCGCTCGTTATCTTTATTCTAATGCTGACCTTAGCGCAGAGAATTCGAATGGTAGCTGCACCTAGACATAAATGCTTGCTTTGCTTTCCAATCTTTGCATACGTATCTCGCATCCTATCGCATCCTCGTTAACCGCACTTACTGATTCATCAAAATTTTAAAAACCACTTGCACTGTATGAATAGGTCTGCGTCAAATACAAATGTAAATACAGCTATTTATGATGTGTGCATGTCGGGATCGCTACATCGCAAAGGCATACATGTCTCATTCAATCAAAGCGCCCATCGCTGAAAACGTGTGGGCTCTGATGTTTCATCATCGTCTTCGCTTCGAAGCCAAATAACACCTTCTCCATCCTGCAAGTCAATACCATCCCGCTCGAATTGCTCCACCCAGCGGATGAACTCGTCCTGCGCATCATACGAGCTATAAGCGCGAAGGGTTTGAGACAGAAGGAATCCGACTGTCCGTACGACTTCCAAAGCAGGAAATACATCACGATTGAACGACCGGAAGTGGCTTTTGACGGAGCCCCGAATCATTCTGTAATCGATACCGCGCAAGCCAATGCGGCGTAATGATGTATGGGGTTGACTAAGCGGACCCATAGGCAGAGCTTGCACATTGTATACGAAATCGAGGAGATTTGGACATCCATCTGGTTTGAGAAATTGGGAGATACCGTACATGTAGGCGTGGATGCTCTGGCTGAGGTCGAGATAAGTGATGCGTGGTCCATGCACACGAAGGAAGTTTTGAGCTGTAGCCGGATCGGCGTCGCCATAAACGAGGGTAGCACGGCTAAGCATTGGGAGGTGAAGGGCTGCTGCGAATAACAGGGTGGGGTTGTTGGCCGATAATACGATATGTTCAACTTGAGGCAAAACAGGTCGGGGTTCCGATGGCTGTGTGAACTTCGATATGTCTGCTGCATATAAGTTCATATGTAGAACTCGGAGAGATCGAAATGCCTCAAAAAAGCGAGGGGTGGCGAATGAAGGTGTCGGTGGAGATGTATGGCCCGTTTCGTCCCACAGTAACCCTTGTAAAGACGCTCCATAAAGACGTGAAATAGCGTCGTGAAAGGACTGCGGTAGAGCCCATTGCCATACCCCACTGAGCATACGCGCACTGGGACAATGTTGGCAAATGAGAAAGACTTTTTGAAGGTATTCAATGGATCTTGAGCCCTTCGCAAACGTCTGTATTTGAATATGGCGAGTCCACTTCCCATACGATTCAACGACTGGCTCTCCTGTTACAGGTATTGGCCGACTCTCCTGAAATGCTCGCAGGATAAGGTCAGCTCTCCGTGGGCTTTTGATGGGAATATACTCGTAGAGTAACTGCATCGTAACTTGTCTCCATGCACGGCATACGAGTATGAGATCGTACTTGGTTCGCATAGACAGCACATAAGTATTTGGACCTAGTGCATTGTTAGAGGGTTGTTGTGGAATAAAAGCATCGATTGGAGTGAGATCCAATGCCGCTGGGACATATGTTGCATATCGAAATATCTCCAACCATATCTCTATAGCAAGGTCGGCATGGGTGGTTCTTGAGTTGATTGACATTTAAAAACGGCACCCAATGTTTCCGATTCGACGGACGATTGCGCCACTGAAATGTCCATCATTCGCAACTTCAGAGAAGTGTTGGCACAAATAGATGCTCACCAGTTGGTCAAACACGAAAGGACTTTGTCATATAGCAGAATGATTGCAGATTTGAATATCCCTGCACACTGGCCACGAAATTGTTGGGTCGAAACAAAACAAAAACAAAAACAAAAACACCCAAAGAAATAGAGATGACCGACGATTAATTAAACTTGAGTAATATATTCCGCAACGGCGTCTTCTCTCGAGATCTCGAAGAGGATGTAAAGGTTGAGAGGAGAAACACGCTCCAACAAACTCCGAATGGACGCGTCGGCGTCACTCCTTTCTTTGCCTTTCTTGGTCTCCCTCAACCTTTTGATATGCGGTCCAACTGGACAATATAACCCTCATCAAATCTGTGGGCCAATTCGATACAACCAGAAAAATTGCTGGGATTGATCTAGATCGAACACCTTTTTGCGCTCTTCACTCGCGGCATCCATTTTTCGCCCGTGCTCACATAAAGCATGCTTGGGTCGAGCTGGATTCATGGAGACTTTCATTATACAAAGCAGAAGGCTTGAGCTAATTTACCGAACGGTGGGCAAGTATAATGTTATCGTATTTCTTACAAAATTATCTTTTATCTGGAATGCAAAACGCAGCATTGGGATTAATGATCGCTAAATTGATTCAACTGAATTGTCCTTCAGGGTTAGAAAAAGCAAACATGCATCACCTGTTCAAGACGACGTACCAAGCCTTCAAGGCTGGCCACCCTGGAGTTTTTCTCCTGCATTTAACATGGAATTAGAAAGATCTTGACCAATGACGTCTGTATCGGAGATGCCAGGTATCCCCATCCCCAATATGACTCTTCTGTCCGACAGATTGCGTGAAAATAGCAGATCTGAGCGCGTGAAGATGAAGAGAAGGACATTGAAGGCTCCGGCGAGTGCGTAGATAGATTCCACTGCTAAGGTGAAGTTGGGTGAAAGGTTCCCAACGCTGCCAAAGTGTGTTTTCAGACGGATGATAGTGAGTGGGAGAGAGACTATAATGAATACAACTGGATATCTGTCAACCAAAGAGTCATGTCTCACGGGGAACTGTAAGCAAAAAAAGGGGATTACTGACGCAATCATACCAATAGCTCTCCGCCTGCAGCCGTCCGGGTCAACCTCTTGAACTATGCTGTCCGCGTACACCCGGAACTTCCACCAGTGTGTCGGACTGACGGTGAGGTTGCCTCGGGCCCAGAAGGACAGTAGCGTATATGTGATGAGGGACACAAACATTGTGAGCAAAATCCAGACGTATTGGCCAGTATACCGTTCTATGTTGTGATTATTGCCAATGAAGCACCAATACTATCACGGGACATGATTAGTTTAAATCGGAAAAAAGCAGATATGCAATGAAAACGCACTCCAACTGGAGTATAGAAGAGACTTGCTCCTCGGTTATGAGCTGTCACGTGTACCGCGATGAAGATGGCAAGGAAGAGCCATGTGATGCCCACCGCAGTATAGGCGATGAAATATGGACGCCTGTATAGTCCCCACATGACAACTACAAAAGTGTGGATAGCAATAGCCTTGGAAATAAATCAGATTGACGTTGTGGTTAAAAATGTGAAGACCCACAAGAGTAGCCAGTGCCGATCCAGCATCCCCTAATTGCATTAAGACACCTGTAAAATATGTATCGCAACTCAGTATTGGGGAACCGTCATGACTTACCTTGTGCGGTGCAGAATCCTCCGGTATACACTTTTCCTTCGTGGAGCCATTTAACAAATATCGTTTTCCCAATTGCCGCAACTAGATCAAATAGAAAGAGTGAAATCTACCGTTTTGGTACGGTACTGCTCAGGATTTGCATATCGCGGATGGAATGCGCGCCCACCATATATATATCCGTCGTCTGCCGAATCAGCCTGCGACTACGGATGGCGTTGCGCTGTGCAGTGATAGTCATAAGGCTGGTAACATCCGGTAAATTAATGCTCACGAAGATAAGCGCCAAGACTCCAACCACCGCAACAAGAGAAATAAACCCAGACTCCGTAATGACAGCGAGACCTATGGTTTCATCCCGTGTTAAGCAGCTGATGCTGCTCCCACCGCTGCTTTCTGACAAGGCCTTTTCCGCCATAGTGCACAAGGTGCTATTCGACATGGTGACCTCTAGCGTTTATATGCTACCTGGCTACAGCTTGTTAGGCGGAGACTGTACCAAGGCCTATATGTCACGACGATAGGAAGAGTCGTATACATATATCCTTTGGGAAGGAGATGCTGTAAAATTACGAGAGACACTTATTGTGACAGCCATAGCATCGTAGATCCACACAAACGCCATGCCAAGAGGCCATCACGATCGGGCTGGCCACGGAGTGGTTATGTAAGTCATTGTTCCCAGACCGCCTTCATAGTACCGAGAACAAAACTGGAAAGTGCTGGTTGAAATATCGCTTTCGACAAAAAAGGTGAGTGTGCACGTGCCTTGTTCCTGAAAGATAATCTATTTTGATGCGCATAAAGATGTTGTCTTATTTAATTTTTTGCGAGACTCTGTAGTAGGAAACGGAGAAACAAAAGTCCGTAGCAGGAGCAGAAGGGAGGCTTCGGAAAGCCTATAGGCCCGCAGGGCAGAAGAGGGTTGAGATGAAAAGTTCTAAAGGCCGTCATTCATGCGCTCCCTTTGTTCACAGGTCCCTGGCGCGGAAAAACGACTGACACATATAAGGCCCGGGCTCGTGTTTGCCAATGTATAGAAAGATCCTAGCATGTTCTTATAGGGCGGTAACACTCGGCTCTAGGCTGGCGCATGAATCCAGACCATCAAAGATTAAACAGGCGAATTTGTCATTGACTAAGGTCCCGTTCGACCATTTGACGTTGTGCCGATTGAGATCTGCAACCTGAATGAACATACAGGTAGACAACGCAGTGGAGTTGGGCGAATGCGCATATGAGGTACGAGTATGTTGTCTGTCTAGGAGAGACTATGTATGCGCGTGTATGACGGACGAATCCGCCACTGAAATGTCCATCATTCGCAACTTTAGCACAAATAGATGCTCACCAGTTGGCCAAAACACAAAAGGACTTTGTCGTATAGCAGGATGATTGCAGATTTGCACTGCACTGGCCACGAAATTGTTGGGTTGAAACCAAAAAAAAACCAAGGAAATATAGGTGGCCAAGTAATGTATTCCCGGTCCGCGACTTCTCTCGAGATCTCAAAGAGCATGTAAAGTTGAGAGGAGAAACGCGCTCCAACAGACTCCGTGAATGGACTCCTTTCAAGTTGATGTGCGGTCCAACAGTAACCCTCTTGACCGTGCCAAGCGGCACCAAATGAAAGAATGGTCGACCGATTATCAATTCACTCGGGGTTTGTATCAATTTGAAATTTTAGAAATACGCGCTGAGCCTGCTTCCTCTACTAGGCAGCGGTGTCTCTCCATTCACTTTGGTGTCCAGTCACTCTGCATACCATAGCACGCCCATATAATAATAATAACGCGCTGATCCGCGTTTGCATCTACATCGTCAAAATAGTAGGCCGCCATTTACTTACTGGTGAGTGTGTGGTCATTTTACTGTAATACACATGCAGTTAACAGGTCTCACCCGGCCGGGCCACCTCGTATAGTTTTATGACTCCTGCATATGTAACTTGATCGCGCCAGGCGCCAATCGCCAAGTCGCCCATGCGCCGTTTACAATATGCACTTTTGGTCACTTCCCACTCACAGTGTACCAATTAAAATTTGGGTCCGTAACTTGTGATTATGGGTACCCTGTATACCCGTTTATCCGCCTATCTAGCGATATGCCCGATAATCTGACGGCTGGTTGGTCTTCAGAAGAAACAGGTGTTGCTCAGGTTGTTGTTCCTCCGGACTCGCATCACTTAGCCAAATTCGACTCAGCTGCAGGCCACTAGCGGTACGTTTTCAGCTTGCAGTTCCTGCCATCACAGCGGCTCCCATTGGTTCTTTCTATTTACTATTCATAAGGCTAGAAGATGTGGCCTTTTTCTGTTTTCTGTTTTCCCTTTGATCAGCGTTCTTCATAGAACCCCGCTGCGTAATCACCGCTCGTCGTGTGAAACGAAGAGGTACGTCCACACAGTCGAACATCACGGCCATTTCCTCGTATTGCCGCTCAGGCAACAAGAATTTACCGGTGAGGATTATGACTGTACGTTACGTTGATACACTTTAAGATCTATGACTGGCTTCGAAAGCTAATTCAAACTGTATTGTTACCGCGGAGCCTGGTCTTGCTAGACCGGAGGTCCGCTCTTCATTGATTGATCATGAGGCCATGGTCAAATACGGCTACGAGCTTGAACTTTGAACCCTGCGATTCCTATAGCTAGGTTTGACATGCCAATATATCCATTCCTTTACCACAAGCTGAACTTCCTCTCGTTCTTCTTGTCGAGTCATGATTCACCCGTCACCCTGTTTACAATGCTTAAGCTGCTTCTGGCGCGTAGATTTAGACCTCTAAACGTTTCTTTGGACAGCGAAACGTTGTAAGCATACACGAAATGACACATTTGGTTAGTACGGAACGGAAATGGATCAGATCGTACTACGTAAATATGTATGCGACACAAACATACGTGTCCCCCAAATTCCAATATGCACCTTTTAATACTGCCACCCTGAGGTTGGTCGCTTAGCGGTAAAATGCACGGGTACAACGAAGCTAGCGTTTCGAGAGGACCTAACTTATATAGGAGTAGATGCAACTTGAGTCCACCTAAATAAATTGACAAAAGTCGAGATGAGGGGTATGTATAGTAGTTGGTACAATTCCTAATGCTGTCTGATCATAGTACTGGGGCCAAATGGATTATGGTGCCCGGGGGCGAAGCTTACGCAATGCCTTGTCGTCAACTGGGTCTCGCCGGTAGGGATGATTTCGTAACGAGTGCAGGGGAGCAAGTTTGACTCGATCCGGCCCTTCGCCATTCTCAGCCTCCCCGTCACGCGGAAATCTGGTTCGTACGGATGACGTCGTCTCGTACGGCACATGACGCTCATCTGCTAAGGAATATTCATGGCTCGAGGGTGAACGGTGTGAATGACTGGTAGTGGGTGAAGTTTGCTCGGATGGCGGAGAGTGAGAGCGAGAATACCCGCCGTTACCGGCAAAGTCAGAAGAATGAGAAGACCGGGAATAGTTATGAGTTGTCGAGGTGGATGTATAAGATGGCCGGAGGGTATACGCTGCAGAGCCAGATGAGCCACTTGGGGAAGCACGCTGCCATTCGCCATATTGTGGCTGAGCTTCCGCACCGCTGGGAGCCTGCGTTTCACGAGGGTAAGAGACAAACCGTTCTCGAAGATGCGCATGGTGATGAAGTGGTGGGGATGAGGAATACGTGGCTGTTTCGTTATACACATGGGACTGCGATGCAGCGACTGCAGCAGACCCAGAATGATATGAGGTGTCAGGATAACGTCCGTGGGCGCCGTTGTGATCAGCGTGTATGTTCGGAAGTGAGAGTCGACGCTCAGACTCGTAGTCAGAATGAGGTGGGTTATGCAGCGGCGGGAGATTATAATGAGTTCCTGCGGCAGGCGGAGGAACAGAGAAATGAGGCATTAGTGCCTGCGTCTCTGGATGGTAATACGAAGTGCCTTGAGTAACATCATTTTGATGATGACGCTCTGGGCTAGTTGAGGTTTGCGGCATTTCGAGACGAGGTGTGGAAGGACCAGAGTAGGGGGTAGGGAATGGTGCATACTTGCGATTATTGGAGATCGAGGGCTGGAAGACATCTTTTGGTCGTGTGCGAGACTCTTCGCCGTCTGATTTTCGGTTCTTCCCAGTGCGCGTGCTCTGGAATAAACCTTCCGGCACGAACAGGTTGCCTACACCATGAATCTCGTTGATAGTATCTAGCTGGTCGACGGTGGCCTGGGTGAAGTAGGCGGCTGTAGGTTGAGTTAGATGGGGAAACATGACTGGTAGGCGCTGTAGACATACTCAGGTGCCATTTGCGTCGACCATTTGGGGTATCGACCCATACCGAGTACGTTTGCTTAACCAAAGGATCCCAATCGCGCGGAGCAGGCCTGTCGACGGAGCTAAGGGACAAATGAAACATCAGCAAAGGCTAATAATTGACCGGTGAAAAACAAACTTCGGCTGCGAAGCATCGTGCGGCGGTGTGTATTTTTCATAGTAGAATAAAAATTCCTGGAAAAGAAAAGGTCAGATGTGGCGTATACAATATACAACATTCGGACGAACATCTCGAACACGGGAAGGACTCCATCTCCTACCTTCAGTGAAGCGCTCGATCCCAAGACCGGTTATTTCGGCGTGAGAACCGCGTTCTTCCCAGGCATACACACAACCTGAGCGGAGAGCAAGTCTCTCGTCAGCGTCTAAACGCCGAGTGATCAGTGGCAAGATGCCGTGTTGAACGGCGAAGAATATCTTATGGGCGTCCTGGGTCGAACGAATACGAGTATTGGTGCAAGTGGGTTGCTGCATGATGGCGGAGAGGGGGGCAGGGGCAAATTGATGGATGTTCGATTTATAGCAGCTCTAGATCGCCCCGTGCGTGGCCGAAATAATACTAAATGAGAGAAGGTTTTTGCAATTAAGCTATTACTGATCAGGGGCGGTCCAATTGCCCGGGTATTTCCTAATGAAGACGGTTAATCTCAAGATTCTCCATTTTGAACTCTATCACTTTAACTTAAAACCCTCCATTCTAAAACGATCGTTGGTGACGCCACGCTCAGATCGGAATCACCTCCTGACCTCTCCGTCTTCCCCATTGTATTACGTTCACACCCCCGTTTACCTGGAGCATCTCGGTGACGTCCGAGTCGCTAGGAAACACGTTCAAGTTGAGGAAGCTCATACGCTTTTTCAGGACTTTTGATTCCATCATCCCCGTAATATCCGCCCGAAGTCTCGCGGGAAGGGCTTGGGAGGCTTTGCGCACATTGTCAAACCATTTTCCTCCAGGTGAGTGCCATTTTCACTTCATGTGCAAGCCACGACAATACAGAATGACATTGCTCGCGTGACACACGGGTTTTCATCAGCTTTTGCCATGGTATGGCTTGGGCCTGAATTTGATGGTTTCAAACCTTTTCAAACATCTTTACTTCAGCGGACCGATCATCGGCACGCTCTTATGGCAATTCAGCTCCAGTTTCACTTCTTGATCTTGGTCGCCGAAAACGTGCTTCGTTTGTCCATAGAAAAGCCTCTGTGCCTTAACTTCCTAATGCAGATAAAGGAAAGCCTCATAAGTATGTCAGTAAATACAGGTAGGCGAGAGGAGCGTCTCCTGTTCTTGAATGACACGGCGCTCACATTATGGTGGATTGCATAAACCTCCGTCGCGATCATCAAGAGCTCGTTAACCAACGAATCTGACCGATATGTATCATCTATTATGCTCCATATGTCTAACGCGCAATTGTGTGGGTCCAAGTATCCATGTGATTTAATCCTCGTATGGTAACCCAAGTCAGACCATTTGCCATAGACACACCGAGACACATCGCCCACAGCACGAGGTTTTGAGGCCCAGCCCGAAGTCGAATTCACTGAGATCGAGAACTCCTAGTGGTAAAATTATCGAAGATCACGATCCGGTTATCATCTGGATCTTTTGGATCTCAACCCCACATCTGCTCCCGGAACTACTCCGGAAAGTTGCGTGTTTCTTACGTGTTGCACCTCAAAACGCAATTCCGGCCCCCTGGGTCTTGGTTTCATTAAACCACCCTAAAAACTCACAGATGCATGTAAAGCTAGGTTCGAGCATCACCACGTCATCGGATAAAGATAGCTTAGGTAGCTGAGCGAATGACTCAATTTGACGTTCCCATTGACGAAACATTGACAAAATGTGGACTGCTATGGCCCGTTCTGTATTTATATTACTGCATACCGCCTCACAGCAGTTTCCTAAAGGGTCAGTATCGCCCGTATCGCCCCCGCTCTGTATTCTGTATCCGCTACGCGTATCAGCTACATATGCTTGAAATAAACCTCGGTATCACACGCATTTCATCTTTATTGCCACAGGATCATGTGAATAGCATACCCTTTTGCACTCTAGGAAAGTCTCGGCCATTACGCCTGTCAGTGTGGCCGAATAGGCACGAAGGACCCAGCATTTGATGTCTGGCAAACCCCGCTATTTCAAATCGCTTGAGTTATTTTCGACGCTTAACCGCGTATGTAAGTTCAGCATACTTCTATACCGATCGCATCGGGTGTACAAATCCTAACAATATATTGGGTGCAATCTCTGAACGAATATTCTAATAGAAGATAGGGATAATGAGCAACTGTAAACCAAGACTTGAGCATTCCAGAGTCGGTCGCAAACACAACTACAACAACAAGAAAAATAGAAATAGAAAATCTACCACAGACAGAACAGATTTAGAAAATGGGGGAAATCCAGGAGTGAATATGTGTTTCAATATAGGCAGATGCTGGTAATACGTAGCTGATGTTTAAATATATGGTGACACCTATGTTGAACAACGACGAAAGCGGCAGGAAAGCAGGAAGAAAACAGGTAATGGGATACTCATGCGAGCCCCGGATGGAATGACATCAGTGCCTTCTCATCAAGAGGATGACGCCGAGGCTGGGCAATGTTTTGAAGGTATGCGAGAGGAGCTAGGATCTGAGAGGCATTTTGCGGATGAGTCTGTGGCTTCCCACAATGATTGAAACGAGGGTCATCATGTTGGGATGTATCGTCTACCCATACAGAGCTGGGTGGAAATGAGACGTGTTGGTGCGGGCCGCCATAGACATATGGAGCATATTGGCGATCATAAAACCGCTCATCGCGCGGACGACCTTTCGCACTGCGCGCGCTCTTGTATGTGCCGGCTGGAACGGTTAGAGACGCGAGCTCCCGGATGTCATCAACACATCGGAGCTCGTCTACAGAAGCTTGGGTGAAGTATGCGACTAGGAGGGAATACGATGGTGGGTAAATCAAACAAAAATAATATGCAGGTCTATCGCTTACTGAGATGCCACTTTCGACGACCTCTAGGTGTTTCGACGAAGACAGAGTATGTTTGTTTGATCAGACTGCCCCTGTTAATCCCATATTCTGGTGCCCGATGTGACCCATATCTACAGTATTATTTAACAATGAAATGGTGTACGGAGTCACAAAGTCAAGATAACATACGTGGTATCCGAATCCGAATTGGCATCCATATCTGCAGGCTCTTGATCTTTTTCATGATAGAATAAGAACTCCTGCATTGTGCTTCAGTGGAATATCCACACGATCATCAGCATCGTGACTTACGTCCCGGACCCGAGACGGGCCCCAGCGTATGCCATCAGTCCAGCGTTCAATACCAAGCTGCGCAAAGCGAGTCAATTCAGTTGCTCCCGCCTGAGCCGACTCCATGAACTACGCACTCCTGTAGCCTCAGCATTAGCTCCTCTTTCCTCCCATACAAATACACATCCAGAATGGATATCGCGTCGTTCTTCAGTATCTAACCGCCGCGCGACCATAGGAAAGATACCCAGTGACACTGCGTGGAAAATGATTTGCGCATCGAGGGGCGATCTGACGCGAAGTCGCATGCAGGTTGGTCGCTGCATCATGGTAAATTGGCCCGTGAAGATAAGGCGTCGTATGCAGGCCTAGGATGATCCACAGCCGGTCTTATTATAAGTAGAGAATGGGCTGTATAGTAGAGGCTGAAGTTGATGAGGAGATGAGGCGATGTTTGGATACAGAATAAGGACGCAGAGCCCGAGACCCTTCTGCTTTAAAGAACGATCGTAAATGGTATTGTACGTAACATCGGTTAACTTTAAATTTTTACCTGCGCTGATGTCGGTGGTGGCCTCAGTGATGGGTGACAGCAGTAAATGCCCGCAGATAAAGTTTCAGGGGCACGGCATGTCATTTGGAGGTATATTTACAGAACAACCATCAATTAGCTAAACGCCTGTACGTCCAAGATTCGCACATAACGGCTGAATAGGAATGCCTTCAGTAACATTTATTAATGATTTATATCGTCCGTCGGACCCAGCCTAACCGTGATACCCTTGATTGATCCGCTGAATCTCAGACACGGTACCAAAATCCCCAAATAGCCAAAACCATCCGCATATCAAACCTCAGATAGCGGGAATTTTAATCTACCTTTATACCGATAATCAGGGGTCCTGACCCGGCTTTACACGGGTAACTTTTTGGCTTTCTAAATTGATTGAATATTTAGATGTAGATCAAGTCCACCGACGGGTTCCTCAGGTTGTCTACCAGAGGGGTACGAATGTCGTTTAAACTTCCTAAAGATACAATTTAAGGATTAGGTTCCCCGCAAGCCTTCGTCGGAACAACCGGCGAAACATTCAAATTGAACGTAGACGACTCACAAACCTGGTGTTGAGAGTGTAAATGGAAAAAAAGTCCCCACCACGGCAGGACTTGCCGCAGGAGGAGAAAAGCACGGAAGGTCAAGGCTTTTCAGGAACGCACGGACCCTGTAGTGGCGTCCTTGGTTATGGAAGTAAAACAGATTCGAGATGTGGCTCGGACATGAAACGGAGATTAGAGCCGCAGCGAAGTTTGAGTTTGTCCGTTATTACCTTAGCGCTATACTGCGCTATAGCGGCTGTTGGTCCGTCTCCCAGGACACTTTTGCTACTAAAAACAAAATGAATGACTAAGGGTTAAAAGTTCTATGGGATGGTAGACCCAACTACGGCATCCTGCTACTCAATGCAGATGCCACAGCATCGCGCAGTCCATGACAGCTTCGAGGGCGAGAAGCTTTCAGTAAGACAGTTGTGGTCTTAGGTGTTCCAGGAATAAGTGGGTCGGCCGAGTCAACCAAGCAAACGATCAGATGAACGTGTGACGAAACTGCCGACTACTATGATCAGATAGATCTGCACACTGATCACAGGCAGATTGCCCAGTCCAGTGTTATTTGTCGCCGGCTATAGCATTTGCCACTTTGGTGTATACTTCCTATGGTCTTGACGGCAGGGACACTAATTTAGTGCAGCGAGTAAGCACAAGTCGACCGACTTGTTCCCAGAGGTCAGAATGTCCGATGCCACAGAAATAACTGTCACCGACAAGTTAGAGACTAAAACGGGGCTCTAGTTACCGCTGACAACAGTGACAAAAGCTTCTGCAAGCTCATTTCGAAACTACAGGAGATAACAAGAAAGACCGATCCAGAGCATGGACGTGAGTCAACAGTGTCGAGTGATCCAAGAAAAAATCACATTGAACGGAATCGATGTCCTTCCGAAGGTATAAAAGGAAGGCCAGAACCCAGGTCAGTTGGCGCCAAAGAAGGAGACATTCCAGGAAGGAACTATGTGATCCGGAAATGAAGGTCCCGAAATGCCTGGTAATCGTCCGGCAAGTATGGTCAAGGCTGGGGTGTTGTTGTCGGGTTGAAAACAGTTGCCGTCTTCTTCGCACCTCGGCAGCACGCGTAGATCTAGGCAAGTTAATCCAGACAGACCGACCATTGTAGCAGACGGGCATACAGCGGAACAGCTGATTGCACGACGATGATGTAATTCTCTGAGGGACATCGTACCAGTTTCCACGCACATGGCCAGAACTGAGTACCCGAGTCCTCATGCAGATAACTAGCCACACTCTGTAATTGAACCCAAGTGGACGCGTCGAAATGGTAAAAGCTAGAGCAACAAAGATTGACAAGTCAGGACGCAGCCCAATAGTCACTATGGTTGTGGTTCAGTACCAAGGGCGCCTATATGCCACGCGATCCGAGTCACAACTTGGCGCAAAGAATGGTTCCCAGATTGGATTGATTGTATGATATGCACTCGCCTCATCACATCTGTCCGTTCGCATTTTATCTTTCAACAGCATTACACTTCTGTAGCAGCGAAAAACATAGAGAGGCGCACCGTGATGGCTAATCAGCAACCACCGTGGACACTTCCTACACGACAGACGGAGGAGCCTGTTCTAAAGGTTTACAACTCTCTGACCCGAAGCAAAGTATGTTGCAGACATCTCAGTGAACATACATATTGTCATACCTTATGAACAGACAGAATTTGTTCCACGCAACGGGAACCACGTCAAATGGTACAACTGTGGACCTACTGTATACGATGCATCACATATGGGTCATGCAAGGTGAGCTCTGCGCATCTTTCCTTGCACCGATCACAGATACGACGGGCTCCAGAAATTATGTCACTCAGGATATCTTGCGGCGAATCATGACTGACTACTTTGGATATGATGTTCACTTCGTGATGAACATTACCGACATTGATGACAAGGTGGGAAGATTCGTTTAGAGCGCACCGGGCTCTCTTCCTTATGAGTCACCATATGCCATCATCAGATCATTCTACGTGCCCGACAAAACTTCTTGGTAGATAAGTTCCGCATGGAGACTACTGCGGCTTCTCCAGAGCTGATAACGGAATTACGGGATGCGTGGAGAACATACGTGCAAGACAAACTTAGTAAAGGTAAAGGTCTTCCAGATGGCGACAAACCTGTATCTGGCGACGAAGAGAAGTCTTGGCCTCGTCTTGTCGGGCTGTATGATGACAAAACCTGGAAACAAGAATGCTCAAAACGAGATGAAAAATTTGAAATGCTCTTTTCGGCGGCGGTAGGCCAAACTCCACGGTTCTGAAGGTGACTTATTGAATGCAATCCTCCAGAATCGGACATTGTCCGCCATAAATACTGCTGAAGGTCTCGTGAAGTCTGGACAGACTGGCCAAAACGTCGCCCACCAACTCGTTGACGATGCACGGGATATTCTAGCTGTCGCGTTAGATGCAAAGGTAGGTTTCGCTTCATTTTTCATTGTTATTAAGTACCTATCTGGGTTATTCAGTTCAAGTCGACGGTAACAGATCCGGCTGTCTTCCGATCCTTAGCCGCGTACTGGGAAGACCAATTCTTCAAAGACATGGGCCGTCTCAGAGTCCGAGGCCCGGACACACTCACCCGTGTGACAGAATATGTTCCTGAAATTGTATCATTCGTCGAACAAATTATCAAGAATGGTTACGGGTATGAAGTCGATGGGAGCGTGTATTTCGATACGAACGTGTTCGACAAAGCTGATGGGCATAATTATGCTAAACTGGAGCCATGGAGCAAAGATAATAGAGCATTGCTAGAGGAAGGAGAAGGTTAGGCTTGTCGTAGCAAACCAGAACGTTTCACTTATTCGTTACTTTTCAAATAGGCTCCCTGTCTGCGAAGGCCGGTCGACGTTCAGGGTCCGATTTTGCCCTTTGGAAGGCCTCCAAACAGGGGGAGCCATCCTGGCCATCGCCATGGGGCCCAGGTCGTCCTGGGTGGCACATCGAGTGCTCCGTCATGGCCAGCGCCATATTTGGAGACAATATGGACATCCATTCAGGTGGCAGTGACTTGGCGTTCCCGCACCATGATAATGAGATGGCACAATCTGAAGTGAGTAGTTTGATTAGCTCATACTGAGTGAAGGTGATCTGATGAAAGGTAGGCATACCATAATTGTGGATCATGGGTCAATTACTTTATTCATACCGGACATCTACACATCGAAGGCCTGAAAATGAGTAAGTCACTAAAGAATTTCATCACTATCGATGTAAGTTGTTTCAGCTAATATGGACATCGACTGGTTACCAAACGTACTTTACACCAGGAAATCTTGCAAAAATACACTGCGCGTCAACTTCGACTTGCCTTCCTTACGCAACTTTGGAATACAAAGGTCGACTTCTCAGAGTCATCCATGTCGGGGGAAGTTAGAAGTATAGAGACTACATTTAATGTTAGTGACAAGCCATGGTCGGTGAAAAAGTGACTGACACACTTTGCTTTTGTACCAGAATTTCTTCACCATTGTGAAGGCTCTCGTCGGCCAAGTCGAAGCGGATCCATCCCAATCAGACGGTCAACATCATTACTCAATTCCAGAAGTTGAGCTGACACAAGCGTATGTTTCGCACATATCGGTTTGTTCCGCCTTTGTAGCATTGAACATTCGATTCTTACAGCTTCTATGAAACTCAATCTTCTTTCCGTGCTTCCCTCTGCGACTCATTTAACACTCCTGAAGCCCTCGTGCACCTACGAGACATTGTCTCACGCACAAACATTTACATAAATTCGCAAGGGAAGAATTTAAACATTGGCTTAGTCAGCAATATCGCGCGGTGGGTGAGTAACATGCTAAGGATGTTTGGGCTCGGTGAAGGGGAGAAGTATGAGCTTGGTTGGGGTCAAGCGGGTACAGAGGAAGGCGACGTAAATGTTAGTTTTCATGCTTCGTCTTTTGGGAGACCTACTGACGCCACATGAAGCGGGAAGAGGTCCTTATGCCCTACCTCCGAACGCTGTCTTCTTTCCGAGACGGCGTCCGTCGCTTGGCGATGGCCAAAGGCGACAATGCGTTGGAAGATATCTTAGTGCTTTGCGATAACCTACGCGACACTGATCTGGTACCATTAGGCGTAGCCCTAGCTGATCAACCTGGTCCGTCATCCCACATTCCCTTAAGCATTTCTCGCATTCACACATCCATGTTTCATCACCCGCAGATGGCAAAGCTCTCGTGAAACTGATGTCACCATCAGACCTAATCAAAGCCCGAGACGAGAAGCGCGCTCTTGTCGACGCAAAGGCAGCCAAGAAGGCCGCGGCGGCTGAAGCAGAGCGTTTCAAGCGACAGCAACGGCTAGAGAAAGGTCGCGTACCTGCGGAGGAGATGTTCAAACCCCCGAATGTCCCGGAGGGTACCTATAGCAAGTGGAATGAGGCTGGGCTACCGATGCTGGACGGAGATGGCAATGAGCTCAGTAAAAGCGGGGCTAAGAAAGTAGCGAAGGACTGGGGGGTACAAAAAAAGCTACATGAAGAGTTCCTGGCTTGGCAGGAGGAAGCGCAGTAGATGTTTTTTATTAGTTCGTAACTGGATGTAACGGGAAGTGTGGACTATTAATCAACCACCATCTTTCTGTCTGAGAATCTTCGACTACCAATCACAAGACTTCACGACGAGTTCGGCAATCCTCTCCAGCCCTTTCTTGTCCTCTTCATCAAATCCGCCAACGGCAAGACAATCTAGATCCAGAACACCCAGCACTCTGATCTCCGCGTTGCCATCGTTCGATTTCAAAATCAGGGGACAGACGACCTCACTCTTTGTATCTCCATCGCATGCGATATGTCCGGGATACAGGTCGACGTCTGGAACGAGTGCTGTTTTTTGCTGGAGGAAGGCGTCAGCACACACGCCCCGAGCTTTGCCGGGTGAAGTGTTGATAAATTGGCATGCAGGTTTGCCACAGAACGGGCCCAAGAGCAGTTTGCTCGCTTGGGGGTTGTTACTAGCAATAGGATCAACCCGGGAGATGCGTGGAGGAGGAAATAAGCAAGAGTCGAGATAGAATCCTGTAAACCCGATCAATCAGCTATCAAATCTGACCCGCGATGTAAAATTTGACTTGCCACACCAGTTGACTGCCCTTTCGTTTGTCCCAAAGTGAGAAGGAAACGCCAGAAGGGAATTGTATACGACAGAAGAGGCATTAGCCAGATTAGTGACCTGCGTATACAATAAGCCTGAGACTTCATTGTGATGATCAACCTACCCAATTTCGTTCCAATTCCAACAAAAGCTCGAGCTGGGTGTAAACGTGGGCCCAGAAGTCCGCCTTTGACTGGATTGTTTCTGGAACCAGCGAGGAGTCCGCGTGGGGCATCGTGATTGGTAGAGACAGCAATAGTGTAGTCCTTTTTATGCGAAGTGATTTTTCATGATGATCACGCAAGAGCGTCGCAAGAATTATAAGATTAGATTAGATGCTTATCAGATTGGGTCGTGTGAGTTCTAAGTCTGTCCCGTCCGCAATCTACACTGATCACTTACGATGGCACCTTTTCTTGAAAGAGTCAAAGTAAGGTTTTCTTTCATATCTCCTCCACGATAATCGATATCTACTTTGCATAGTCATTCGCGGATGTACCAATCACCGATGCCGGCGTCGACACAGTGGCTTTTCTGGACGCGTCAGAGGGTGTTGTAGAACTCTTCTCACACAAGGGTGCGCTAGCAATCATTTTGTACATGTCTTTTGTGTTATATTATGTGTTCTTTATTAGACCTCCTTGGAGTAACTGCTTTCGCCCCTGTCAAAAACGATCTGGCAGGTAACATTGCCGTGAGTGCATTCACAATCGCCTCCCATAATATCTTTTATTAATCTATTTCTCACTACCAGAAAGTCCGCGCCCGCTACGATGCAGCTCCCACCCAATCCGCTACCCTCGAACAACTCATTATAAACGAAAAATCGGAGAAGAAACAAACAGCGACCGAAGGCTTGATGTGGCTCCTTCGGGGCCTTTATTTCACCTGCAAATCGCTGCAGAACTCGCAAGCAAATAAGGATGCAAATAATAACGACCTTTCGGCCGCGTTCTCGAGTGGCTATGAGCAGAGTTTGAAGCAATTCCATGGCTTTATAGTGAAGGGCATTTTTGCGGTGCGTTCTACTTCATGTCATGTATTATTATTATCCACTGACCCTTGACTCGAGCAGGTGGCGATGAAAGCCTGCCCATACAGAAGTGTGTTCTATGCCAAACTGGCTGCAGATCCGGACGGTGGCTCTTCTGTGCAAGAAGACAAGCTCGACGAGGAGCTAGAGAAATGGCTGGCGGGACTGGATACGATTGTGAAGAGGATGGCAGCATTCTACGAGAAGGGCGGGTACGGGAAAGTATTCTAGTTTATGCGTTTTACAAGGCGAAACTGGTTAGTCGACCGTAACGTCTTATACCAAGGCGTATTTGCACCTGGTACTATGAGACCTTAGAAAACCTCAAATTTCTACCCCCCCCCCCGCAAGGAACTTTACATGCGTGCCTCTGGACTGCGCTAAGATGCTGTTCCGAATGACATAAAGGAAAACAAACTTTGATACTTGCGTGAAATTATAAATTTAAATAGCGGTTCATGACGGCTATATTTTGACATTGAAGGCTTCGCGGGATGCAGCTGCCTTGACAATGGCATCGACGATTTTGACAATATGACCCTCAAATGGGGCAATGCAATATAGTTCTCGGCAGAGATGTTCGTTCGGTATAAGCATCTCAAAAGCTTTGACCATTGTTGAACGCACAAGCACGGCCGGCACATAACCCCAAACCATTCACTTTCGGGGAAAATTTGGATCATATATGGCGGCACCAAAATTATGGGTCGACGGTACATTGCATCGACAGTCCAAGGGCCTTAAGTTCGGAATTTGCATGTAACGTACAGCCCCAAAACTCAAGTTTTGGTGAGATTTCGGTATGAGAGGCCACGACCGAGTTAACCGGTGTGCATTGAGGACTCCTTTGAACCTATCACATATTAGACGGAGCTACGTTCGGCCATCTCCATTGCAAGTACTGTATCTTATCGATGGATGCCTCGGTTCCGTGCAAAACGGCCAGGCCATCCCGGAATGATATGAACCCTGGACTCCAGTTCGAATTTTTGGGGTCGTCGAGATTTGGCAATAGCCCATTGCATCATGATTGACACGGATACAATTCCTCTGGGGGGCCAGATTCTTCGAGGTGAGGGAGATTGCCGACAAGAAGAATGTCAGATCTGAGGCTATGTCTTGGCATATGTGCGCGCGTACGCATTGGTCGGCAATTAAAATCGGATGGAAGGCGCGGCTTCCAACGTGACACCGTCAATAGGCCGAGGTCTCAAAATTAACCAGAGAGCGTGAGTCAACGTGGAAGCCAAAAAAAAAGCGGATGCAATATTTATCGCCAGAACCATGTTGTGACCGCGCCAGTTGCCAGCACACGGGTAATTCTACGCAGGGGGAATTGAATTGGGCGACATTCCTATGACAAGAATGAACAATAAAATGAGTGATATCATATCATGTCAAGTTAGGTTGCAGGACATACTTTGACAAGGGACGAGCCAAAGGAAGACATAGGTCTCCGGGAAAACGGTACGCATTATGACGTCCGCATTCGTAGACAACTACAAACCCGAAAATATCCAAAGATCTGGGTGTCTATAAATCGGAGTTGAGACCTGGTGGTCGTGGAACTAGGTCATAAAGGTAAGTGACACCCCCTAGATAACAACCTCAGGGTAGCATCCGGAGCAATGTTCCAGTGTGCACCCCAGCTTCAAGTTTGGCAGTTGCGGGGGAGTTCGGCCAATAAGCTTTCAAATCGACAAGGTCACCCTGAACATTGGGACAGCGAATTTACGCTCCAGCGAGAGAAGGCACCAGGACTCGGAGGTAGAGTGTCGGAGTCTCAATTTATTTGTAATTTACTCCGCGATCTCATATTCACTTCCGCGGCCCGCCCGCGGGCAGTGTTCAAATTGGCCACTTGCTCAATTTCATTTGTTTCATACTTTAAGCACAACGAGGTCGGAAGATTTGGCCCGGACATTACTCATGACTCAACTTCACCCTTCGGACCTCGAAATTTGCCCATCATGAGTATTCCCATACACTCGGGCAGCAACACCCCCGGCCACTGTTCCAGCAACCGCATAAACCACGAATGAAAATGGTCCCCCAGTAGCAATGCTTTGAGCGCATGAAAAAAAGAGAGCCCTGTCCAGTCAGGCCAATTTCTCGCTGTGCCCGCGCGGCGAGACTACCTGTCCCATTGAACACAAAAGCTCGGGTTAGAAATAGAAAGGGCATGTAGATGCTACACACCGGCGACGGGACCAGCAGCAAGGCTGAAGCCTATCAAACCCAGTGCAGACTGTGCGACGATAAGCGCCATGAAGGCGCCAGCTGCCCCGACAATAACAGGCGACAATAATACTAATGTTCAGAAGTCAGCAAGTAGCAATCCATAACAACAGTGCGATGTTACCCATGGTACGTAGGATAGGAAGAAGATTGTGGCTGTGATGAAGCCAAAGGGAATGCTGTAAAGCGAAATGTGGCGATTCCCTGTTACAGCACAGTAGACTCAAGGAGTCGAACAGTCAAGAGTCTGCAGACAGCATCCAATGCGGAACAGGTTCACGATGATTGCTACGGAAATTTCAAGCTAGAATATTGTACATCCATCCAACTTTGCAGCCTATCCTCGACGAAAGGCATTAGCTCCCCAGACGATGGCTCCGGATGCTGCCCCTGCAATTGCGTACCCAATCATTGGCAGTTGAGCTCCCATAGCGACTGCTTGAGCGCCCGCAAAAGCACTTCCGGCAGCAACGTTCCCAACACCGGCCTGGGCGGCGGCGGCCAAGACGCCTGTCCATTTCAGTATGATGAGCTGAGTGAACTGATGATACCGCAACATACCAGCAACAGGTCCAGCTGCGCCAAATCCAACGAGACCTAATACTGGTGGTGCAGCAAAGGGCGCTATGATGACACCTCCAATGATTGCAATTGGGACGACGACGACGGGTAATGCTACAAGTGGGTGGGGTTGAGATATGTACCACTGTCACAGAAAAACCAATTTACCCATGGTGGTAGAAGGCAACGATGGGCTTTGGAAACGAAATGGTCAGTTGATATAATGTACTTCGCTTAGACGCTGATGCTCGACCGTGATTTAGGGTGGTTTCAGATAATTGAAGCATTTTAATTGGTATTTTAAAATCACATTATCTTGCTGGACGGCCATGGTCTGAGAAAATCGAAGTTCAGACAGCCGAATGGTTAAGTTAGAGCAGCATCTTACCCTTAAAATGTTCTCCTTGGATAAACCCATTTAATGCAACACGTTGGCAGGTGAATTGTCCATCACACATTAACATTGGACATGGACTACAGTGAAATGACATCAAGGTATCAATGTATTTCCCGGCGAATTAAAGCAGATTATGACGGTTTGACCACGATGGAGTCACGGAAAATTGTTTTAAAATGCTGCGAATGGCACTAACATAGCCAGTGCACGGGTGTCATGTTTGCAAAATATAGCATGCCAAATGATTGATGACAGAAAGGACAGCAATTGCAGGTCGCTGCAAAAACAAGTCAGTCAGCCATGAATAATAAATAATAAAAAACAAGACTGACCTGATGATATGGTCGGATATGTACAAACATAATGACAAGGTTGCTCCGGGGTTACTACCGTCGATGGGCCGGTCAATCGGGCACGAGGCCAGATTAGCATAACTACTATCGCTACCTTGATCCACTAAGTTCGTCAACGTCCAACCCCCCCAGTTCTCTCGGCCGCGACTTCAGTCTACCAGAGCGAGTAGGCACTGTCATAGCGGGCGACGGCTCCAATTGGACCGTCCGTATAGGCGCATGTGGCTCTGTCACATCAGTATGAGTCCACGATTTTCGGTGGTCGACAGGGGTGGGAGGAGATACACTTCGTGGAGCGAACTTTGGCGATGACAAGCGCGGACGGGTAGCTGAAGGTGATGTCCTGCGTCCCGTTTCATCGTGAAATGAGGAAGACCGTAGGCTTGGTCTCGCGGTGAGCGATGATGTGCGTACTTCGTCGAGCTCATGTCCTTGGCCTTCGCTCATCGAAGAACGTTCCGAATCGAACGAGAGACGCGCTATGATTGTGTCTCGCGTAGACGCTGCGATAGGGAAAGCTGTGAGAATAGATGTAAGAGCTCGTGAGTGCTGAGTGGGTGGCCCTGAGCCAGAACCAGAACCGGATCGTTTGGAAGAGGGCAAAGGTGGTGTGTATGAGTATCGGTTATCGAAGGGGTCACCGGAGTTCGCGTTTGGAGGTGCGGAAGGCTTGGCTGGCGGTGGGAAGAAGGATAATTGAGAGACTGGGATGCGGCGGATTGTGGAAGTGTGCGATTTGTCGTGGTATAGGTCGGATGACAACGTCGGCGTGGGCTCATCCAAATCTATCAGTGGTTTGACCCGACTGGAATAAGATGAACCATCAAGGGGTATGTAGAGGACTTTTCTGAGATGAATGGAATCGGACGACCAGAGGTGGTTGGCTTTGCGCAGTTCCGCCAATGTAATTCCGTATTTCAACGCAACGCCTGCTAATGAATCCTTTGGGGAAACCTACACATAAATCAATATTAAGAACTAACATGCCTACCACGCGATAGCCGCAGGCTAACCTCATGAACCAACACGGTCTTCTCCTCATCCTTCGCAGCTGATCCGCTTTCCAAGAAGGATCCAGCATCAGAAGATGACGTTTTTCTCTCTCCTTCCACATCACTACCAGCAGGAGATTCCCAAGCACTGAGTAAGCGCGACAGGCGGGGGCGTGTGCTACCCGAATTACCAGCAAAGGTATCCGGGCCGATCCCAAGTGGATGAGGATGTAAGCTTCCGCTTTGCTCAGTCTGGGACCTCGAATGGCCCAAAGGCCACGCAGACGCACGAGGCTGGCTAATAGGTGAACTGGGTGCGATATCGGATACACGGCGTCTGAGTGTCAGTTTTCTCTTTCGAGGTGACTTCACTGCCTCCTCCTGCCAGGTCGGTGTCATGAAACCAGGACTGCTACTGGCTGTAGCTGTAGGTTCCGGATCGTCAAATGCATTGAAGAATAGCCCATCCCTGGCCGTTGTTGAGGATAGTCTTAGACCGCCCTTAGATGGCATATGGGTGCACTGATTAAAGCAGTGAATGCCAGGTTCATTTACATACTATGCCAACAAGCGCTCATGTTATAGGCGAAATTGTTCAATAGAAGCTCATACAACAAGGTTTCTATGAGATACAATTTAAAGAACATATCTGGTCACTGAGTACGCAAGACATATTTGTATCTGTATCGCAGTTGAAGCAGACAAATGATGGTGGAGATGGAGAGGCATGCGCATATGCGGGCCATATCAGCAAACAAGATAATAAGACAAAAAAAAATTGGTCAAGATGGAGACATAACCAAGAAACCTTCTCTTCTACCACCCCAGGACTTAACGCGCACCCACAGAAACGGATCCAGCTTCTGACTCGTCTCTTGACCTCTTCTTCCCTGCACTCGTCGGCTGCGCACCGGTGACACCCACAACCAATCCCTTCAACCACCCATTCTCTCGTCTCAGGCCCTCACATTCCCTCTCTAGTTCATTCACGCGCACCTCCAGCTCTTTGGCCTTCTTTTCCAATGCTGCCTCCCGTTCCTTCTTCTTCATGCGGAAACGAGCAGACGCAGCTGTGTTTCTCCTTCTCTTGTCTTCTGCGGGGGTCACCGGAGTGGTCGTGTTGGGGTCCGAGTCAGAGAACGAAGGGCTGTAGGGGGTGTCGGGGGCCTCGACGGTTGACACAGACATCTTGCGCGAACGTATACGTTTCGCGGGGGGTAGGGATGAAACATCCTGCTGTGTGGGGGGAGGAATTGTGATAGGTGGTGGGGGCGCGAACGTAGAACCAGTCTGCTGCGAATGCAGGGATAGCAATTGGGCAAGCGAAGGCACTCCGGATGGAAGTGGGGGCTCTGAGTTAGGCACCGAGAACGGATCGATCCCAATGCCAGCAAGGAACTGATTCAGGTCGAAATTGGTTGCTTGCGGCACATGTATGTTGGTGCTACCGTTGTTGTTCACCGTGGTGCCGGTCACCACATTCTCATGCCCATCATGAGCTGCTGCACCCTCTCTGGGATTGACATCCTCCTCTTCGTCGTCATCAATTTTGGACGGCAATCGTTTGCGATTTAGGTATTTTTCATCGTCGTTATGGATGAGTGGCTCATCCGATTCAAAGGAGAGGTTGGTCCACAGGTCTAGCTGGGCAGTGAGGTCAGGATAAGGTGGAGCTGAGAGTAGGTCCTGGGAATCCGAGACGGAGCTGTGGGGTTGTACGGGATGTACGATGTTGAGACCTTGCAGATTTGACGATACCATGGCTTGCTCGCTGTTGAGATGGTTCGTGCTCGTCGTCGGACTGAGAGGGAGCAAGCCTGTGAACTGATTAGATGCAAACCATTCTTTCGGTAATCATTTTTCACATGACTAATACGCTTATTGCTCGGATTTCGGATCGGCGACCCGCTAGATGATTGCAAAAATATTTCTTCCGCCTCCAACAAAACAAATTTCATCTTGGAGAACCTCAGGATAATGAGGGTCGACCAGAAGATTGCATGTAGGGATAATAAGCTGCAAAACCTTATTAGTGTCCTGCAACTGTGGCAATATCTGTCAAGTTACATGGAAGCGCATAAATGCCGCTATATTGGTTAGAGATTGCGCAATGTCTCTTTTACAATATTTTTGGCACCCTAGCCAGCGATGCACCTGTCAGTAGAATATTAATGGTTTCAATTCCGATTCGGCCGGGTTATGTCTCGGCACAATTCATGTGCATACGGCCGAAAGGGTCGATGAAGCAGTGTATCAGTGCCATAGAATATAAATAGCCTTTCGCTTAGACAAACCGACCCAAAAGTATGGTATGCTAGACCAAATGGTGCTGCTCAAGGGGGGACAAGCAATGAGATATCAGAATAACAAGAGAAGGGCGACCGAAGAAGACAGATTTGGTGATCCGTACTCGTAAACTATATTGCTCGTACCTTATTTTCCAGATAGTATTGCACGGCAAAGGCCGAGTGTCTTCCCTGAATTCGCGGAAAGTCCAACCTTGAATCCAACAAATTACGGGCAAGAAGCAGACCGACATCATGTCGTTCGTCGTTGATATAGATGCAGCCCCATGTGTGAAGCGCGTGGCTCACCCAGCTGACAAAGTTTAAATGCAAGTAAAATGCTCACCGTCCGACTGGGACCACATTTGGCACACAGTAGCAGCGCCACCAGTAGAAATGGATCTACGGGTTGACAACAGGGTGTGCCTGCCTCGCGTAATGGGGGTAAGGCAATCATGCAGACTATCATCTGCCCGGCATTGAGACGTTACCGCGTAATAGCATCAATTTACCCTGTTCTCTTAGCGTGGTACCAGATCATAGCCCTGCATATGGGTTAAATTCTGCGATAAATTGAGGGGCTGATCGGACACCTGTGATCATATTAGAAGCAAGTGTAACCCGCATTTAATCGACGTAAACACCTGCATAATGGACCAGATACACGGAGATACTGTGGGCGTGTCACGCCCAGATCTTGTAACTTTAAAGTTACGCCCCACAATTAATGCTGGCACGTAACAGAAGACTGGAAGGGCTTGACGATCCTAAGAGAAGAGGAAAGCCGGATCATGCAGACAACGTGGGGTCAGGAGACTTTCGCGTTATGGGGCATTTGAATTAGGGCAGTGGCAATATTATGAACGAAGTTCGCATTTAGAAGAAACAAAGGGAAGACATGGAGATTTAGGACCAGATTGGCAGGATATTTAGCGTCCCTTTGAGTCGGTGAGGTCGCTCATACAGCGGCCAAAGTGTCGCTTCAGCCATAGCCCTAGGTCACGGTAAAGAAGATATAGAAGTGCTGGAAGGCGGCTCCTTTATACCACTTCGGGTCGAGAGGTCGTCCCTTAAATCGTGAAATCACAGAGAAACATCCACAAGGTAGCCAAGCGCCTTTCGGAATTATAGACGGAGACGTTCCAGACGCACGTGTGACAGAGGGAACTTGGAAAGAACGCTGAGTGGCAAATTTTCGCGGGAGAATCTGTTCAAGGGCAGAGCAAGCAATCCAAAGCCTTGGGTTATATATCTGTCCAGCCTTGAAAGTGTGTCGCCATATCCCATGTCAAGTCGCGCAATATTCCTGCATCTTCCAGAACGATCTACGATAAATGCCAACCTTTCAACAACGCTGAATAAGGCGTGCGAAAACGTTAACATGTTAAGCTACGTTAACGCCACAGTCGAACAAACCAGTATAATACGCATACGACCACCATGGCTTCTGCAGAGCCAGTGAAAGTCCCATTCTTCAAGAAGGGAAAATCGAGACCTACCACCAGTCGCAAGCGCGAAACATCACCATCGTCGAATGTGCTGACCATACCTGTTGCTTCCTCATCGAAAACTGAAGTGGTTCTACCTTCTCGCAAAGCTGCTGGGAACCTTCTCAGTGCTGGGAGTAAGCGCACGGCTTCCCAGAGACACGAAGACGAACTTGAAGGAGATGAGAAAGATGGGCCCGACGTCAAGTACACTGCTTCTGGGTCGCACGTAAAAGCTGCTCTGGACATATTAGCGGGCGACGAGGCAGAGGAATTATTGGCCAAACGAGCAAGGAAAGAGAAGGCAGACAGAGGCGAGGAGGATGAAGAGATTCCCGATGACGGACTTTATCGAGGGCAGAAAGCGTACAAGAGCCATTTGCAGAAGAGTAAGGATGTGCCGAAAGCCATGCGAGTGGGCCCACAGCGGAATACGGACAGCACGATCCGTACTGTAACGATTGTTGACTATCAACCTGATGTATGTAAGGACTATAAAGGTACGTTTTGCATTGAACTTGAGAATGTAACGATGTGCTGATGAATTTAAATAGAAACGGGATATTGTGGCTTTGGTGATACTTGTAAATTTTTGCATGATCGTGGTACATGTACGTGCCCTTTATCCTTCATTCAATTGATTCTGATAATGACTTATTTTCTGTCTACAGATCTCGCAGGCTGGCAACTAGATAAGCTGGCCGAAAACCCCCAAAAGCAAGCCGACGACAACTCAGATTCGGACTCCGATGATGAAGACATTCCATTCGCCTGCCTTATTTGCCGGAAACACTATACTGATCCCATAGTGACGCGATGCGGTCATTATTTCTGCACAGCATGCGCCATTAAACGCAATGCTAAAACACCCAAGTGTGCTGCCTGTGGTACCCCCACGGGGGGCCTGTTCAACCGGGCAGACAAAGTGATTGAGAAAATGAACCAGAAAAGGAAGGAGAAGGAGGATGCCGAAGCTGCGGAGCATGATGATAATGGGGTTGGGGAGGTGAAGATCGAGGGTCTTCGAGAAGATAGCGAAGGTCAGGACGAGGACGAAGATTGATTGTAATGTATTCTTTGGATCTCGGGGTATCTTTCTTCGCTCACTACTTGTGCTCAGTCGCCTTCATTGATCTCCACACGCCACTGCGCGAATCGTGCTGGGTTTAGGCATTCTGGGTTAAGCTTTGTGAAGGATCTAAGCTTGCGATCATCTTGATTCGTATATGCTTAGACTGCTAGCATGTCTGGAACCATAGTTGCTTTGTCCACGGAACTAGCCTTCATGGGTAATGACATGCGTATGACAACACCGGGGCATGGCGGTTCTCGGCCCAATCAAAGCTTCGTAATCCTTTTCAGGAAGGAGAAATGCCTTTTGGACCCATAAACTTCCACCGTGTAAGGTACATGCTGTTCGTGGAACAATGTCATATTGAGTTTCACAATCCAGTCAAGCAAGTCATGTAATATCAAGATTTCTCAATGCACAGAAGAAAATAATTTCAATAATTTCAATAATAGTGATCTGATGCAGGGACGATAACGTGGTACCGGAGCCCTTCCCGGTGGCTGAATCCGTGGAAGATGAGCCAATCACGAGTTGGACAAACCCAACGATGAAACGATTGTCTGGGTCAATCAGTTGAGGTGAGTCACGCTTCTCTTCGATTGATATGGCAAATTCAAATTATTCCTATCGGCGACGCTCATTCCGCGCAGTTTGCCACCTCGTCGAACCTGTTCTGGCCAATGTGGCAAAGTAGATCAGATTGAAATGGGGCGATCGAGTACTCTTGGGATCTAGCTCGGGCTGGGGACCATAATGTCAGTCCCTTGTGGCGTTTACAGTGACCTCGAACTTTGCCGAATGCTGCTACCCGTTTCATCCAATCACGTATTGAGTCAGTCTTGCAATGGTACCTAAACCATTGTTAAGAGTCGCACCGTTGGACCGGCATAGTAGTAACCTGATACGTCGAAGGCCTCTGTGACCCTAAGGAAGTGCACAATTGGGCCGAGATTGAGCGGTAAGAAATGTTTTCAGGTCCGAGCAATTACAGAAAGATAGATCCACTATGCGTAAACGAATTCCATCCACTACGTATGAGTCGATTTCCTATGTATTCGTACACTTTATTTACCGATCGCTTCGATTATATCATGACAATAGTATTACAGCTTTGCAAAAACGCAGACTTTGGGTCGCTAATCTCTTGAGTCGCATCCTTTGTCGAGGTGCCTCTTGAGTGAATCACTCCTACTAAATTCCCTCTGGCAGTGCGGGCATCGGTGAACTGGGGGTGATTCGAGGTGCTGAGTCTCGTAGTGGCGCTTGCGATCATGGGCTCGACTGAACGTAGCGCCACACTGGGAACAGACGAAGCGATCTCCCGACGACGTCGATGGATAGTTCACAGTTATGGCAGATGTAGATGCGTATTGGGTAGGATAGTGCTGAGACGGTGGAACGTTCGGAGGGATTTGAGTGGCTATGGGAGGTGAGGGATTATATCCGGGATTGAGAGGCGAAGAGACCGATCCGGTGCGCCGGTGGCTCTGTCTCGATGTGTCTGCATGGTGTCGATACTCCAAGGCTTGTGAAGGAGTAGGGATGAATTGTTGCGCGCCAGAATCTCTGGTATGCGAGGGAGGATACTGATTCATCTGAGATGGATAGCCTGGATGTGGGTACGATTGGGCCTGTGGAGTACTCGAAGCTGCGACCGGCGGGGGATATTGGTAGCTCCTGGTCGAAACTCTACCAGGTGTGCCAGGACGTTCATTTGTGAATGGCGTATGATGGGCTCCGCTAGTAGCTTCAGGATAAAACAACAAGGATGAATATAAAATGGTCCAGCAGAAATACCAGACGTACAAGGAAAGCCGGTGGGAGAGGGGTATTGTGGTGATAGTCCTTGAGACTGTGAATCATACTGCGACGTCGCAGACGGGGTTCCGGGTCGGCTAGGTGTAGGCAGGTGCGATGAGGACCGCACACGCTGGCCATAGGGAGGCTGTGATTGTTGTTGTTCATTATCCGAAGATTGCATTGTGATGTACTGGTGGCACTTTGGGGATTTCTGAGGTTCTGCAGCATATCCTTGATTTTGACGCGTTTTTATAGTGTTCCATGGCCTAAGGGTCCCGGAATTTGGTGGTCCCGTGCCTGTCAGGAAGAGATTGCAGTTTTTACTAAATAATTGCCTTCGAGCCGCACAGAGATTAGATCCAATGCGCCAAGGACTCGGGTCGATAACATCGAGAGCGACAAACGGCACTCAGCTCATAATGGAGATTTCATGTTAGGTTTGACTTCAATTTAGCAGACCTAGTGCATAACGAGCTTCTCAAAGTAATGCCCGGTAGTGGCACCTCCGTGACACTCATTGCTGGAAGCAAGCAAAGTTCAAATGCCTCTGCGGGGTTAAGCACCTACTTTGGTCAACATGTTTTTTGATTAGATTTTGCTTTACGAGGGAGGGACACACACAAAGGAAGGTCTTGCCCGATATAACCACAGATGCGTTACCCAGATCACAGATCCGATCGGACTCGTCTTTGCGATATTCGCTCACGATCGTATCGCACAAGCACAAATGCTAGGGCTAAATTGCGCGTACCTATCAAAATGTATATGCGGTTGAACTAGGTCATATAATTTGCGACAAATGATGCACGGATGCTGTTTCAAGTGTGAAACTTTCACCTGGAAAGGATACATCACGTCTGGGATACATGGAACAAATGCAAAAGCCGACACAACGGTCATTGATTGAATTGTGAGCTGCACAACAGTAACACAGGTATTTAATGCAACTAGGACACTTATGCAAAACGATTATAAGGCTTAAAAAGGTGGTATATGCTGGATGTGTGATCATTCCGCAGGCCTGGTATTCTTCAAGACCCCGGTAAATAGTGTACATTGCCATTGGTTTTTCGATGATTGGCGTGGTTGCTGTCAGCATTTGGACATGATATGACGGTGGACACCTCCGGGGAATGGCATTCAGCACGCCATGTCTGACGGGTAAACTGATAAACGGTTAAGAATCTTGACGTGCGTCTGACATCAGCCAGCTTTGAAAGAAAACTTAGGGAGATCATACCTCCTAAAAAAGCTACGCCAACATATTTCAGCCAAGTATGGTTGCCGGATGCCGTCGGCCTCCATTCTATCGGGGAAACAAAGTAATGAAATACGGCATTTAGGAAACCGGGGGTAACTTCCTTTGAAGCTTGACCACGCCACAGCATTTCTAAATATGGGTTATACAAGGACCCATGCATCAACACAGTGGCGTCGGAGTACGCCGCTGGCGGAGGAAGCCCATAAGGCACCGATGTTGGCTCGGCATAATGAGTGGCGCTGTCGCAAGATCGAGTTTCGAAGACATGCGTCACGTCCAAGTAAGGGCGATCCTATCAGAACAGCGGGAACGATAACGAGGACCCGCATCGAGAGACGCGCCCTGATATTATACAATGTCGCGACTTGATGATATTGCGTGGGATGACAGCAATCAATGTTTTCGCTTACAACTGAACTGCTTTCGGCAGAACAGAAAATGAGCTTCTGAGACAATTTGACGAAAGAAAAACATGCTGAGGGACCCTTCACTCACAAGGTCAAAGATCATCGGTTTGCAAAATTTCAAGGCCCGATCTCGGCGCCTCTGCGGACCAGAGATCGACACTAAGGGTAAAGGTTCTGAGTGAGTACACATACAGTACATGGAAAACTGACGTGGCAGCGCGAACTGGGTGTTGTACCCGGCAAAACACCCAAGAGAAAATTGACATTGCTGCGGTTCGTGCATGGTATTTGTCAAGTTCGAGTGTAATATGCCTCAGTATAGACGGTCAAGCCGGTTGACATAGAGATCCATTGACAGCACAGTATTGCACAGCGGTACCGAAGGGGACTAGCAGAACAGAACCTGATGTGTAGCAGGATGAGCGGTTTAGGCTGCATGAAAATCAAGAGAGACGAAATTTAAACAAGGACAAATAGCGTGACGCAGTTGGAAGTCATTCACCAAATTTATTCTAATATATCCCCAATGGCGCCTTTTGACCTGGACGCGTGTATCCAGCAATTACTCCGCAAACAGCTGCTTCATGAAGCCTTACTGCGAGAAATATGCGAGAAGACCAAGGAGGTGCTCATGAGAGAGTCCAATGTAGTCCACGTTAGTGCTCCAGTCACCGTGGTTGGCGACATTCATGGGTGAGTCAGGTTAATACAACTCTTTGACCACATCTGATTAGTCATTCAAGTCAGTTCTACGACCTCATAGAGATATTCCGCATAGGCGGATATGCCCCCAATACAAATTACCTGTTTCTAGGTGCGTGCCGGGTGATAAATCCAGCCCTACTGGGGGCTGATCGAGTCTATAGGTGACTACGTCGATCGAGGCTTGTTTAGTGTGGAAACAATCTCGCTATTGACCTGTCTGAAACTACGGTACCCAGATCGCGTTCAGTTGATAAGAGGGAACCACGAATCAAGAGCGGTCACTCAAGTATGTCGGTCGCTACCATCTTTCCAAGTGGCATTTCACAAATGACTCTCAGACGTATGGTTTTTATACCGAATGTGTTCGTAAATATGGGTCATCGCACGTGTGGACATACTTTACCGACATGTTTGACTTCTTGACCCTTTCGGTCGTGATCGATGATCGAATATTTTGCGTCCATGGCGGTCAGTCACCCATGCTTGTACTCTTGACAAAGTTGACCATTGGCTGGACTGTGCAGGACTTTCACCCTCGATACATTCGATCGATCAGATCAAAGTCGTAGATCGGTTTCGGGGTATGTTTACTACCTAGATTTCTCAAATATTTGCACACCCAATCATGTACGCAGAAATACCCCATGAAGGCCCGATGGCGGACCTGGTATGGTCAGATCCAGATCCAGAAAAAGAAGATTTTGCAATATCGCCTCGGTAGCTATCTCATCCCACTCATTGCCGTTCGTTCGCTGACTTAAAACTCACACGACAGTGGCGCTGGCTATACATTCGGCTCTGGTGTCGTGCACAAGTTCTTAGAAACAAATAACATGTTACACATCCTTCGTGCGCATCAATTATGTATGGAAGGCTACTCTTCGCTGTTCGAGAAACATCTCTCGACCGTATGGTCCGCACCGAATTATTGCTATCGATGCGGGAACTCCGCCAGTATATTAGAGGTCGGCCCTGGAGGGAGTATGTACTTCAATGTGTTCGAAGCGGCTCCCGAAAACGAAAGGGATGGACCAAGTCAGCAGGCTGCACAAAATGCGGGTGGGAAGGTAAGTACAAAATCGCTTCAAAATGTATCAGTTGTTTTGGCTGATGGACGATTAATTGGTACAGCTGCCCGAGTACTTTCTTTAGATCTTGTGTTGATGCGGCGCAGTAGTAACTTATGATGTATAATGATGTTACTGGCAGGTAATGATTTCACTGCCGGCTTACGACTACGGTCAATTTTGATACTCACGGAATTAGGTACCGAATGAAACGTTAGGAGTTGGCAAATCCCGATCGCCAAGATGTTTTGCGAGTGCGACTGACGATGCGCCATGCGATACCATACCCTATCTCGAGCAACGAATTCCTGATGTGATCTGTATTAGTTCGTGGTATCTTCGTAATGGAGGCAGGTCTTTCATCCCCGCTTTATTCCCGGAGATCGCCATCACTACAACCCAGTTACCCATAAATCCTTCGATCCCACCAGTGTCCTCCCCATACCTCTCCGCACTTTCGCTAAACCTCCGCGCTTTACCCAAATTCTAGCGCTGGCGAGTGCCAGGACCAGCCACAGCAGGACACTCACATGCGTTCTCCACCGCCCCCACCACATTTTTGCCAATGTACAAATGAGGTCACGTAGGCGCCGGCGGCCGGGCTGGAAAGACGGTGTGGCTTTTGAAGAACTGGAGAAAGTTGGGTAGCCAAAGAAAGGGTTTCGAGACGAGGTAGGGGAAATACGGGTGGGCCATTGTGGGCAAGGCTGCGAAGGGACGGGGGTAGAGGGAGAGTGACTAAAACCTTTCTCGAGAGGGTTGTTTAGACGCAAAGGGTCACCCAGGTCCTGCAGCCTAGGCAGATTACCTCCGTATTCTGCGGTATGCTATAAGCATTTAAAATGGTGAAACGCAAGTCCGAAAGCACCTTTTGGAAGACACGAAGGTGTAAAATACTCCTCCAATTCTTTTTTTGACGGGAAAAATATTCGCGAAAGAGCTGCAGCTGGCAAGACACGTCTGAGTGAAATGGTGGCATGAGATAACATGACATTGGAGGAATATAAAAACATACTTTGCGACGGTCCACAGTCCTGAATGAGTCCATGAATAGTTTAACATAAATACTAGTAATATAAATACACCGTCAAAGGCTGCAGCGGTGGGATAGTGCGAATTTAACCACCTGCTGCTATCATCCCCGGAAATCGAGGAATGACATCCCGCATCGACCATGCTATTAGTTTTACATCCTGCCGCAAAAATTTAGCACTGTATAATGGGAAGACAAGCGAGCATACCACATGTTGAATTGGGACATCTGCCAAATCTAATAGCACAATATACTGGAGGATGGGTGTTTCCGTTCGTTTCTGCGATGCATTGAGTTCCTTGAGATGAGCTTGCAAATGGTCAATTGTTGGCATGAGCAGATGCTTAAAATTATCGGTGCTATGTTCAGCTGCGAGGGCTGACACTTTCAACACAATAATAGGCCGCCCGAATGGGTCAGACACTGGGGAGGGTAGACAGTGTAATATCCCCAGTGGTGGTTCTTCAATACTGGGATGTATTGTATTTATACGCCAGACAAGGTTTTGTCTAATTGACTCCATAGCGAATGATCTCGTGAATTTATGACGCTGCCATTCCAGTCAGTGTCGCGACCAATAACAATGGACAGCCAAGACGTACTCTCAAAAACTGAAAAATTGAGGCTATGCACGATGTCAAATACAATTATGATCCATAATTATGAGTAAACACACCAGTATCCTCCAACCATTCGTTCGCCCAGTCTACGATGTCCGCATCCAGTTGTAATTCGTCTCTGACGTGGGGTAGAACATCCTCAATCAGGGTTGCCTGTAGCGCCAATGTTATATCCAAGTTTTCCTTGTATAATCGCAAGAGCTTGTCGTTGTTGGCCTGGAGCAAGGAACGTATGTCCATGGGTGTCACAACTTCAGGTATGTTCGGCATCAATAAGCATTATTGCCGTCTTGAAATCATACTACTGTAGTAGTACTTCTCCCTCCGACCTCGAAACAACTAGAATAGATTCTAGGGCGCCCTCCATTTACCCTCACAGACGTAACGTTTGTGGAGGTCATTTGCGAGCCTTGTTCGAGGTGGCCTACACCTGAGACATATCAGAATCCGACGAATTCTGATATGGACAGGTGCTAGTAAGATGACATACTTGGTGTCCCACTCCACGTGTATGAACCTCATGTATAATCATGTACATGGCAGTGGCCCATCCATCGGCAATCGATATCACGATATGGACCGTAACATGAGCCACGATCGCCGACGGTATCGAAAATTTTATCTGTATTTCAAGTTGTCAATCTTCTTCACAGATGTCTTCACAGCTCCTAATATATGGATCAAGCCCTGATCAAGCCGCAAGATCGTAGTGGTACAACAATACATACGACTACTGACAAAATATTGATTTATATACCAGTGGAGCATAACGTCTCTTGTTACTACCGCGGCATCCTCGTATCGTCCATCGAACAGCCTTTCCATCAATTTCCTGTCTCCATTTCAATTTAAAAAGTATACAAATTTGTCCAACTTTTCAGGGCAGGATGAATGTGAATGTGATTGCTGGTGGAGTACCTTTTTTGTGTGTAACAAAACTAACAGATATCTGCATTTGCTGTAGGTGTTTCTATTGTCTCACTGCATGCCAACGACTTTCGCCGATAGGACGAACTTGTCACGACACAGAACATGACAACTTATTCCCAGTGCGTCCATCGATCACCCCAGATTAGTCTGATTTGCCTGAGACATGTCTTTTATTATATCTGCAAGCATCGTTCAATGAACTAGAGACCACTCCAGCTGTGTCGTCTGGATCGTATAATGTTTGATAATAATCAACGTTTCGGTTCATCGGACTTCGTAATCGAGTCGGAATCCAGATTCCATAGGGATCTATTCTCAAATATGCATTTCGAGCCGGACTGTGGCAGGTGATGCGTGGTCCCGCCAAGGATCCATCATATGAAGCGTAATTATAGCCATCCGTTATTATCCACCCTCTCGTATTAATTAGATTCATTAGACCTCTTTGTTCCTGTCTTCCTCAATTCCCCTTCGCAAGTTCTGCGACACGAAAGTGTCCGCGTTTGGCTACGGTGCCGTGGGTCTCTCTGGCTTCTATGGCGAAGCTGTGAAGTCCAACGAAGAAAGGTACTCGCCTCGATCATTCTGAAAGGCCTCTGTTCCGATGATTACTGTTGACAGGTCCTAGACGCTGCCTATGAACGCGGGTGCACCTTCTGGGACACCGCCGATGTCTACAATGAGCTGATTGGCAAATGGTTGAAGCGCACTGACAAGCGTAATGGTGTTTTTATTGCGACCAAGTTTGGCTACTATAAGGATGACCGCATTATCAACGGCGATCCTAAGTATGTCAGGGAGGCCGCAAACAGTTCACTAAAGAAGCTTGGCGTATCTTGTATAGATTTACTTTACCTTCATGTGAGCATAATCTTCCCTCTTTGAGTGATATTAACCAATGATTCCGAACGATGCGCGCTGATACAACCGAGGTGACCAGAAAAACCGTAGCCCTGGCTTTCGGGCTAATCCATAAGTGTGTATATAGGTTACCGTTGGTGCAATAGCGAAGATAGTGCCATATTTTAAACTGCTAGTGAGGCTGATATGACCCATCTATTTAGGACAGGCAAGATTAAGCATATCGGTCTGTCTGAGGTTTCCGCCGCGACTATCACACGCATAGCAGCTGTGGAGGTCGGGTATTCTCCATTCAATCTGGAGATCGAGGATGCTCAGATAGGCGTCCTGAGCGTCTGTCGCGAGCTCGGCATCACTCTCATCGCGTATTCGCCCCTCGGGCGTGGTATTTTGACCAGCCAGGTTGTGAGTGTACTTGGTAGCTTCCATCATTTTCTTTCTGACTTGTCTAGAAATCCGCCGCTGACTTCCTCGGGAGTGACTTCCGCAGGGTGTTTCCGAAGTACAGCGATGAGAATTTTCCCAGCATCTTGAAGCTTGCCGAAGGCCTGAAGGAGATAGGGAAGCACCACAGAGCCACAGGCGGCCTGGTTGCACTGGCGTGGCTTTTCGCACAGGGTCACGACATTATTCCTATTCTTGGTACCAAAGAGGTTCTTCCTTCAGCTCCATGTGCTTTAACGAATTGTATTTGACTGAAAATGCTGCCAGGTCAAGTACCTTGAGGAGAATCTAGGCGCGCTGAACGTTAAATTAGCCCCGGAGGACCTTAAGCACATTCGTGATTATATCGAGATGTCAAAGGTGACGAAAGGAGATTTATATCCTGCTTGGGGTATGGATCTCGCCTACGCAGACACACCGGAACTCGGTAAGACCGCAGTGCAAACTTAGTAGGCAGCTTGAAGAAGTTGGATTGCTTAGTGCTCATCGCGCTGACCTTGCATCTGTTGGATACTATTTAAACTTCGTGATAATTCCCAGACAAGCAGAATACACTCAATCTGATACTGCTCCCGGACAATACATTCCCGTATCTCAGCAGCAAGATAAAACCAGAACTTTGGGAGTTTCGCCATATTGGCCAATGCCGTCACCCGATTAGGTAAACGAAGCATACCGATCACGTGATTCGGCTGTTCAAGCCGTCGGCAAACCCAGTAAAAACCGCTAGACTTTTGCAATGTAACCTTGCTCAGCCATCATGTGCAAATAGGCAGGGCATATTATTCAAATTTTGGGCCAGGGATGTCTCTAGTTCGGACCGGACGTACATTGCATCAAACTAGGACCAAATTGTCACAAGCACTTTGTTTGACGTCTGTTCCCTACGCGACTTACACTGCAATGATCACATGATATAACCCCTCTCGATTCTGCAACTTTTTATGACCTCGCAGACCCACATTTCTTATCGTGTTATCTGGGCGAGTTCGTACCAGTCTCGTCATCACGCACCAGTTGGCAATTCTTGAACCAGACCTTCATTCGCAATTATATTTAAAGCATGAGCTCCCACAACTCCCAATGATTAGTCAATGGTCCTTCAAATCGGCGATCTGCGCGCGGCTATCCGATTCAATAGTCAGGCGCCTGATCATCGACAAGTACTGATTAAATACAAGCAGATCTGCTCTGGAAATCTGGAACTCTCAAACTTCACATGAGATCTCAGTGTGGGGAGCGCGGCAATGGGTTTTTTCCCCCCGTCACCGATCTCCCAATACACAACAGGCACGGGCGGCCAGTTACCAGCATCGGATTACGTTCCGACGCATCTAAAATCTACACCGGCCCTGACCGTGACTTCCGCATCGTATCAGACTAACACTACCACAGGTCAATATCACCACAAACATCCATTTTATGAACGCTGGGCCCTGTTGAAGGAAATGAAAAACACGGTAACTTCCCAGAGCGGCCCATCTTCCCGACATACCGTGGGTGACAGACTACATCATGGAATTCATTTCTGGATTTGTGGTTATGGTTGGTGAACACCATGTGGTTCATCAGGGGTTTTTTTTGTTTTGATTTTTTTGCCGGCTTCATAGATCCGATTTTATTCTTGGCATCTTGGCAAGGTATCCGTTGTTGTCAGGAGAAAAAGGCCAGCTGTCCTAGGATGCAAAAATATGTGGCTGAATACGTCCTGATGCGATTACATGTACGCGGTCACGAAGGCGGATCCGGTAATATTCAAGGAAGCTAGCGCCGGCAGGTGATCGTCAGTTAAGTAATTAAATAGCTTAAATATGATGAGCAGAGTGTATCGATGAAAAATCTTTCGGGTTGTCCGAGCCTGAACCAAGGCTGTACCTCCCCTTTGCATGAACCTGCGCAATTGAACGCCCACGTTTGGGCGTATTCGACAGTATACAGGTACGGACCATGGTGATGGTGGTAGTTTCACACTCGAATCTCCGGAAGAGCTTTTGCCCAAAAATTGGGTGCAGGATGCATGTCGGGGCCCTGAGTTCTGGACGTCGCTTGTCCCTGGTCGTTGATTCCTTGATTTCCGCCGTCTGACGATAGGCGAGAGTACCCCGGCAGTTTACTTTGTCTATAGGATGGGCACAAGCGCATGGAAAAATCGGGGAGGTTTGCTGACGCAGTTATGGAGATGTCTTCCGATTTGCAATCGTCTTCTCCCCGCAAGATCGCAGCACCAGAGAAATTACCGAGCGCAGATATTATCGATACTTGCAATCGCAAATTATGACGCCAATACGCTGACTTTGGATATGGTGGATAATCCCAAAAAACATGCCGCATTGCGGTGTTGAAGTAATATACCGCATGTCTATCGCAGGAGAGAATGTCAGAACTGTCATTTATTTAGAAGCCTCACCAACCGGCGTGCGAAAGGTGGCCTCATGAGAGAGGATCAGGTGAACTGCAGAAAGGGGGGAAACTCAAAGGGTAATATTCTTACCCAATCCAGCAAGGGTTCAAGAACAACGGTCGAATTCCACTCTGCGCTGACGGTAGAGAAGAGACAGCTGAACTGTGGTTGGTAATCACCGGAGGTCTTGTCAGCGATCCACGTGACGCCTGATTTAAAATTTCTCGTGACTGATGGATGCTTCCGATAGTACCCATCTTTTCTTGAACTACCATGTCGTTGAACGTGTTACGGGCCCCCATTCGTCGGGCCGTAGTCTGTGCTCCGTTCCCTAAGGCACGCCTTCGCCCGTCTTTCCGCCACTACTCAACACCTCCGCCAGAACGCAAGTCCAACTTCGGTCTCTATGCCGGCTTGGGTGTGGCAGTTCTGGGCGCAGCTGGGTACTATCTGTATACTTCAAACACAGGCTCTGTTACGGAGGCTGCCGGTGCACTGAAGGCTAACTTCAAACCCACGCGCGAGGACTACCAGAAGGTTCGCGCTGGCGGCTCGTACTCAATCATCAACTTACCATGAAGAACATTAGGTGTACAACAAGATTGCCTTACTTCTAGATGAAGCTGATAGCTATGATGGTAAGAAACCAAAGCTTTGTTTAACACTCCAGGCCACTGATACGGCCCTGCAGATGGATCCTACGGTCCCCTCATTCTTCGTTTGGCATGGCATAGCTCTGGCACTTATGATAAGGAGACTAACACCGGTGGGAGGTCCGTGGGAACCATATAAAACTCTACCTGAAATCGAGCTAAATGACTACACAGCAATTATGCTACGATGCGTTTCGCGCCTGAATCCCTCCACGGCGCCAATGCTGGTTTGCAGCTTGCCAGAGAACTGATGGAAAAGATCAAGAGAGAATTTCCTTGGATCAGCTATGGTGACTTGTGGACCCTTGGTGGCGTTGCTGCCGTTCAGGTATTATTCAAATTCACCCAATCAATATCACTCGAGCTGGTCACTGAGGCGTGATATGCTCTGTCAGGAAATGGCTGGCCCCAAGATTCCCTGGAGACCCGGCAGAATTGATGGGTTTGACCAGCATGTTACTCCGGATGGTCGGTTACCAGATGCTTCTCAGGGCGCTGATCACCTACGGAAGGTCAGTGCGTTCGTTGATGGTGACCATCCGATGTAACGCCTCAGTCTATACACAGATATTCTATCGCATGGGATTCAACGATCAGGAAATTGTCGCACTCTGTGGTGCTCATGCCCTTGGGCGGTGTCACACCGATCGGTGTGTAACTGCCAATTATTTTATATAGTGCCTTCATGTTTAAATTATGTAATCACAGCTCCGGTTTTGAAGGCCCTTGGACGTTCGCCCCAACTACCCTGACCAATGATTTCTACAAACTGCTCTTTGAGGAAACGTACGTTTCTAGTCTCGTGACCTTACTTATCGATGGTCTGACTGCTACGTCACTCCATAGATGGACTTGGAAAAAATGGAATGGCCCCAAGCAGCTCGAAGACAAAAAGACCAAAAGCCTCATGATGCTGCCGTATGTACACTTCCAATGTTGACTTTCAGTGGCAGGGATCTAACGGGCTACGCATTCACAGTACGGATTACGTTATCACCCAAGATAAGAGCTTCAAGAAGTATGCCAAATCATACGCTGACAGCGAGGAGGTCTTCTTCAAGGAGTATGTACCGACCTCTCAGAATCAAGTGTCATCATACTCACTACTGGGTTTGATGCCAGTTTCTCGGCGGTTATATCTAAACTATTCGAGCTCGGTGTGCCGACTGAGCAATTCTCGACATCGGAGCCTTGGGTCCTTAAGTCACTCGACGAGCAGAAATAGATGCAAATGCTTACTTCTATATCCTCAGACTTGCTAGAAACGAACTGGAGTCGACGTCTTTTCTCATTTTGATCTAGTTCTGGAGAGAATTGTTTTATGGGCTCTCAACTCCCATTTTGATATACCAGCATTTGCTGTGCGCTATTGAATTTACTCTATGTTTACCCTTGTCCATAGAATCGAGCCTGGCCCGACTCCTGCGATAAACGTCTTTAAGATCGCTGAGCTTGCCCTCACTCTACTATTGCGAAGGACGAAGTCAAACGAGCCTGAGTACAGTGATATCGATTCCGCGATAACAAAACCAGTAAATAAAATCTATCAGTGGTAAAGATACAAAACGAGATGAGCAGTCTACAAATTCTAAGTGGTGGTGGTGTTAATAGATAGCAAAGGTGACAATGAATATGGATGATACTGTATTATAGGCCAGGTGAAGATGTTAAACTTTGTGGTTGCTGGGAGTCCCGTCCCAGCGCCTGTTCAAACCGTGTGGCGACATTAGTGTCACCGTGAGACTGTTCAGCTTCGTCATACGATGGCAAACCACGCATACTTGTCAACGGAGGTACACCGCCTATGAAACCTCTCGACGCCATTCCATAATCAGGGACCTCCGTGAATGCACGATGCAATAATTCAGATGCCGACTGTGAATGCATGTTAGCAAATGATGGCCGACTGGGCGTCTGTGTCTGCTGCTGCTGCGGTTCTGTATTGTTGAAAACTTGAGAGGACAGGTTGGAATGTGAATTCGAGCGTGACGGCAGCCAAGTATTGGACGAGAGTGGTTTCATCGAAGCCTGGAATACACCATGAACATTGCGACTGGCATGACTTCCATGCACGAAAGTCTCGACCGGCGAAGGTGGAGTATGTGCGTTGCGAAGATGGTGGTCGGGGCTAGGCGCACGGCTTTGTCGTCTACTCTCGGGTCTACTTCCAGGCCGACTTTGTTCGCTCGTGGAAGGGTGGTCATCTGGCGGAGTTGACACCAGATCGCCGTCTGAAAGAGAGAGCAGGAGCTCCGAGTTCACCCACTCGAGAGGCGTACTGGAGCTTAAACCGGGTTCTCGAGGTAAGTGGGAGGACAAGGGATGCGCAGTGAGAGGCGACGAAGCGCCTGATGCGTCGGTGGAGCCTAGGAACGAATTCCGAATTATCACTGGGCTTGAACCTTGACTTACCCAGGGATTCCGTACCCGCCTCGTTGCCGAATCTGGCAAGAACATGTTGGCTACTCTGTCATATACGTGTGCACGATAACTGGGCAGCTCCTGTTCGTCCCGTGCCTCATCAGAAATCTCGGGACCTCCTAGAAGTAGCTGGCGGGTTACAGCAGTGTGAGCCCGCGACTCCTGAAGAAGGCGATAGTCAAGAATGTGCAAGGGGAGGGAACATCGCAACTCGGATGTATGCCCATCGGGGTTTTCAATGAGGATACTCCAGCGAATTCGGTGCGTAACGACGATGGGCTCGAGGGTATGAGTTGCAACTGTGTTGAGAGGAATGTTGATTTTAAGATCGGTGACCACATCGTCAGTGTTCAACTCTGTATCTTCTTGTTGATCTTCGCTGAAGTCCGACTCCGCTACGGTTGCGGAAGGACCAGCTGCCGATATGCTGGAAGTCGACAATGTGGACTCGCTAGACGGAACCTGTCGTGCAAAAAAGCTGCCCACAGAACTTGAACTTGTGTTCCGCTGGTCAGACGACAATCCTGGGGTGGTAGGACCCGAATGCGTTGGTTGAAAATGGGATGTCCGAGCTCCATGTTGCGGCTCTTCCAGACACATGGCTTTATGGCCCACAATCTTATACTCTGCATGCGCGACCACTCGCTTATGCTCCTGATACCCGGATCGTGTATGAAGCTTTGTCGTTTCATGTATGGCGGCAGAAACGGTTGTGACACGCGTCCCTTTTGCTAAAGGTGAGAATTTGGCGAGAGTGGTGACTTTGTCACCGATAGCCCAGGCTTTATGTGGCAACATGATGGAGTACATGAGCTTGTCGGGCCATGAATTCTCAATCTCCAAGGTCTGCTGGTACTCCAAAGCCTCCGACGAAAAGGAGCGAAGTATATTGACGGGTGTCACCGCCTGTAAATTGTGAGCCAGACCTGGACGGACGGCGACTGCACGTAATTTGTACGAGACGGATGCTCCACCATGAGCAGTTGTGTACATACTCGAAGGCATCGAGCCGCCAATTTGAAGCTGAAAGGGAAACAGATGGCGACCAGCTTTGAGCGTATGGCTATGCCTTTTTTCTCCCTCGAGGAATGACCACTCGTGGTTACATATACTATATAACAACGTCGAGCTGTTCATGGACAGGCTGGTATAGTGTCAGTTAGCCCAACAGCAGAAAGAAGAATGTCCAACTGACGGTTCATGCGAAGCCACTGGCAATCTGGCCTTCCCTTTGAATGACAGCGTAATTTCTCTAATAGAAGTCGACTCCGTAAGGTAAAGGACCACATGACCGGACAGTAAAGCAGGCTCGACATCTGGCCCGGTTCCCTTCATACACACAAACTCGGGACTGAAAATAATCTCAAGACCTGGCTTCAATTTTTCGGGGATAAATTCGAGGTCCTGTGGGGATTGGTGCGAAAGGCCGACGGTGAACGGGTTAAACGGCGAGTGTAGAGTGTCCTCGTCTGCGCCATTGGGAGGAGAACTCTCCCCCATTGGCTGAGGTAATGGCACAGAGAACGACATGGCTAGCACCTGTCTGTATACGAGCGATGTGGGTTGTAACGAGGCTCGGGAATGCGCACAGCGGGGGAGCGCAAGGTGGGGGGTAGAGAGTATGAACCGAGCTATGTTCTTGGTCGTTGTAGCAAGGCATATACAGTCTCAGCTCTGGCATTTCCGATGCTCCTTGCGAAACTTTGTCTGGACCTTCAAATGCGGAGGATCGTCCGATCGGTCCGAATCAACCCGATCGGCATATGTACATTCCCTTTTATATCCCGCCTGCCAAAGGCAGCCTACGCTGCAGCTTTTGCTGTCAATAATAATTCGTATCTTCGGGCCTTGTGCCATCCACGCACCCAGATCCCCCCTCCCTTCGTATCTTTGCTGTTGCTACGCATGCTCTCTTTCATTCTTACGACGGATTATTGATGAAACCGACCGTTGCTCACTTCGGCCGCCCAGGACCGCGTTCATTATGACTCTGTTTTGATAAGAGTTGCCCTCTTTGTCTGAGGCACATCGGTGAGCCTATTATCGAAACCGTGTTTCACATGGCAGCTTCGCTTTAATGATTATAAGTCACGTAATACGAATGGCGACAAAAATGGAACTATGTCGATCTTGCCAAGGTTAACCCGAGACCTTTCACAACTTTAAATCCTGAAAGCCGAAGTTTCGTGCCGCCATGGCAAACACCGTAGTGAATCGCGATTATGTAATTATCGGGACTCTGCGGGTAGATGCACAACAAAATACAGCTGCATTACATTAAAATACCACATAACTCAATGGAAGTATTTTTCGGGGTGTTCTCTCTCCGACTAGTATCGTCATCGCCACCATTGCCAGCGATAATGTTGAACAGCCGAGTCAAGTATTTTGTCGGACCGTACTACCCGTCTATTAATTAAGGCGAAGGGACCTGCTTGCCACAACCCTCGATTGTCATGGCCAGGTACTGGAAGCCTAGAAGAGGTGCGAACGTTCCTTGATCATTTACGGCTTCGATCATGATCGCCAGAGGTTAAATCTGGACCGGCAATCTTCGTCGCTTTTGCTTCCACTCCAACAATTATGTACTAAACTCACGCGGCGCACAGTGACACCCCTTCTTGTAGTATCCAAGGACCGAGGTAATGGGCAATCAATGGGGCCAGCCGACGCCGTGTTAGTCTTTTGTCGTTTCGGTCACTTGCCATGATGCCGCGGAATGTCAATAACAACATACGAAGATAAGATAGCAGACTTTGACAACCAACTGACCTTACGAGTGAGCATCTAACACTGATTGTAACGGAAGATTGAATGCCCCTCTCAGCTGTGCGGCAAGTACTCGGCGATTGGCCATGATGTTTTAGCAATGCGCAGGCATATTGACCATAGGATGTCCAAACAAAATTCGGACGGTGGAGCCTGCCGGATGTGTGATACCCTGGCTCCCGCTACGAAGCAAGCAGAATGATCTTGACTTCGATACATGCCCTTACATGCCTCAGAAAATGCTGATTCGGAATAAACTTATATGGGAGTGAAACAGCAGGGGTATATATAGTGTTTCCAGCGCAAAGCAGTGGTATTAATGATAAATAGTAGCACTAGCTCAAATAAAGGAACAGCAGGGAACCCGCAGACGGCGTATTGCACACGCTGACCTAAATGAGTCAGGCCGCGATACAAGGCTTTCAGCGCCTTTTCATCACGATCAGCTATCCAAGCGCGAAGTTTGCTGCTCGTCAGATCTTTACGAACGCGATTGAAACGTTCCACGACTTGGTCCATTGTGGGACGTTTAGTTGGTTCATCTTTGACCATATCCGCAACAAGTGAATTCGAAGCTTAATTTCTCCTATGCATAGTAAGAGCTATTATTCGACGGATAGTTGACGAGGACAGTATCGTACAACTCACTTGCATGAAATCCTGTCGTATCATATCGCTCAAATAGTAGACATCCGTAGGATAAGGGTTACACTTATCGGCTGACTTGCGAAATTCGGGTGCAGATTTGTCTCCCCCCTAGGATGAGATAATTAGGTGGAGAGGTGTCGTCCGGGCTGTGGCGACGAGAGATACCAAAATCGATGAGATAATACTTCGGAGGTCGCTGAGTCCGCGTGTTCGCTGTAGTCACGCTTCATCCAATCGTGGCAGGGATACCAGCCATCCGGATACATCGATCCATCTATCATTATGTTTAGACTCATGCAGTCGCTATGAGACAAGTTGTTAGTCTGGCATAATGCAACTCATAGGCTGATTGCGCATCGGTGAGCGACGTGATGACTGTATGGAGTGAGCAGAGTTAAGAGGAAAAAATTCGATATAGCTATGTACCTCAAAAATTTGCTGAAAAAAATCTACTTACGTTCTCGCCGAAAGTCTGCAGACGCGGGTGATTATATTTTTGCTAAATTACATACCCAAAGAGGCCTTACCAACTGTTTGAATTCTCTATACATGAACTTGAAAATGTTCGTAACGCTCGTGAACCGGTGAAATTAGCAAGTTCACCTGCTAACGGGTAACAGTGGTTGACAGTAGTAGTCCCAATTAGGCTACTGCAATTCTAGCGCCCACGACCATATGGCCGGCGGCCATGGTTCTTTTTTACTCTATCTTATGCTGGGCCGCGATTATCGGTATGGCTTCGCGAAACTTGCCTCCTTCGTTCGTCCGACATGGGTTCAGACTCTCAAAGCAATACAGTAAACGAAAAGACTGTCCACGTTCATATTGAAAAAGTTTCGAGCCGGGAGGTGGATACTGCAGCTCAGCTGGTTGCGAGTACATGCACCACGCTTCACCCAGATGAAGTCCGAAGAATAAGGTACGCATAGTCATCTCTCAAGCTTTTGAGCATGTAGCTGATGGGTAGACATATGTAGGCGAAAGATTGACAGGCATATGATGCCGTTGATGTGCAGTAAGTCTGAAAGGATGTGCGCTGCTGTCTTTGAGCTATCTCTAATTCGTCCATGCAGTCTTATATTGGTGCGAAACACACAGTGCTTTTGATTAATGAAGTTGACACTGGGCCACTGGCTCATGTAGGATTCAGTTCATGGATAAGACGACGCTTGGAAGCTCTGCTATTCTCGGCATAATGTGAGATGAGCTCCCTTAGTCTTGCAAAGATAATGTTCTGACCTGTCCATTTAAAGGCAAGCCACAGATTTAACGGCTAACCAGTGAGTGTATTTAAGTATTGATGAAAGCGCCATGGTCTCATCCTGCTTGTGAAAGGTATAACTGGTGACTCTTTTTTTGACGCGATCCACTTTCCGTCATTGAATTAATGGCGCCCTGAGCAGGCTAGGGACAGTCTTCTATCTTTCGTATCTTCTCTTTGAATATCCCCAGAACTTAGCCCTACAACGATTTCCAGTCGGAAAGTGGATGAGGTAGACATTGTTTGTGTATGTTCCTTGTTCGTCCTGGTTACTAATTCGAGCTCAGTCTCAACATCTTCACCTGGGGAGTTGCACTCTGCTGCCACGCAGCGTGCACTAACTTTGCAGGTCTCTTCGTTGTAAGGATTATTCTAGGCATGTGCGAAGGATCAATCACTGCTGGTTTTCTGGCCAGTCCTCCCGATTATGAACAGTGGTATTCATATTCTGACTTCATAACAGATTGTCAGCTCTATGTTCTATACAAGGAATGAACAGACCTTGCGAGTTGGTTACTGGTGTAAGTTGTATCGCTATTCATCCTGAAGTTGAGCTAATTATCATATGTCAGTTTTGATGAATGGAACAGGTACGTTACTTCATGATGTGCAGTGTACAACTTTGCAGTAATTTAAATGCTCTAATAGCTCAAATTATCAGTGGCTTCATTAGCTTCGGGACTCTTCACATCAAAACGGGAAATTTTGAACCCTGGCAATGGTGAGCTTGTTCTATTACGTTTGAAGGTTTGGCAAATTGACTACCTTTTAGGCTCATGATTATCACGGGTGTCTTGACACTAAGTACGGCTACGGCTTACTGGTACAAATGTTTCTGTCAGCGATGACCTTATATTAACGATATATCAGGTTCCTGTTTCCCGACTCCCCGACTAATGCTTGGTTTCTCACTCTGGAGGAGCGGGTAAACGCCGTTCTGCGCATTAAGGTCTGACGCAATGACAGCATTTCTTCATAATACTGATAGGACCATACCCGTAGGAAAACCAAACTGGTGTTGAAAACAAGCATTTCAAAAAGGAACAGTGAGTCTACGTATTCCGTCCAACAATCACTTTGTTGAATATTCGCTACAGAGTCATTGAGGCTCTCTTAGACCCAAAGACGTGGCTTTTTGCTTTGTTCTCAGCGCTTGACAATGTGCCGAATTCCTTGACTAATCAACGCCAAATTATTGTCGCCTCTTTTGGTTTCACCAAGTTCCAGACAACTCTCTTAAGCTGCGTTGATGGTTTCATCGAGATTGTTACTATTTTGTCTGGTGTGCAGTTTGCTTCTAGAATCAACAATGCAAGGGCGTGGATAGGCGTTATCTATTTCGTCCCAAACTTGTTGGGTGTGTTCTTGATCAACTTGTTGCCATGGAGTGACAAAGTCGGTTTGCTTTTTGCGCAGTGGGTTACCGGTGAGTCTCGAATCCACTCATGACACAAGATTGTCACTAAGGTATGACTATATAGGTGTTGGGACCACAGGCTTCGTGTTGGCTCTGTCGTGGCTATCTGCCGTGACGGCTGGGCACACGAAACGCATTACTGTAAATGCGATTATGCTGTCAGCTTATTGTATTGGAAATGCAGCAGGCCCATTCATGTGGCAGGCAAGCTATAAGCCACGGTCAATCCCTTTATCCCTCTCTCAGTTTCCCGACTCATTGTTCATAATCGCACAGTAATCATATCCCATGGGTGATAATTGGGATTTGTTACACCATATGCCCCATTCTGCTTCTTTTTATCCGATACCTCCTTTCCAAAGAAAATAAACGACGGGACTCTGAACCACCAGATACCACCTACGATGACGTGTACATTGAGACATTAGAGAATGGCAAGAGAGCGGAGAGGAAGATTGACAAGGTGCGCTTAAGCTAGCCTTGCAATGTCAGAGACTGATGATAATCTGCTATGTAGGAATTTTTGGATCTGACAGATATCCAGAACCGAGATTATAGATACGTTTTGTAGTATTAAATTTTTTTGTAGTACTCTATCTCGACCACAATTTGTGTTCCAAACTTTGCTCCGGGCACAGATATGTCTGTTTTGCCCTCAGTATCGTAATTTTTAAACCCAGACTGTGCAAGGGAAACCTCTCAAGCCTTGTACATGGTATCCAAGAAGACTGTGGCTAATCTTCCTACCATCGTCGGGCCCACAACACTGGAGTTTCCGAGACCTGCAAGGAAATGCGTCAGACACATTGTCAATAGGAATTCATATCTGCTTGAGACAGCAGAGAAGCAGTATCGCGGGTGGACATCCCGCGAGGAACGCTCATGCACTCGACGAACCAACGGACTCCCGTATAGGACACACAATTGGTAAAACCACATACCGTATACCTGCACCATGTTGCCTTTTCCACCCGGCGCTGTCTTCGCGTCCTCAACTGAATCCTTAAGATCCGCGATAAAGGTATCGACAAGTGGTACTGTCAACCGCTGAAGTTGGGCCACACCACTGTCAGTTATATGTAACAACTGACATCAGCATGCAAGTTCACTTACTGTACAAGCGATGTGGACAGCAGGAGGGCCGCTAATTCCGTTGAGGTGCCATCCTCTTTTACCCATCGCATCACCAACTTCGAGAACATTGACGCTAGGATCTCTGGAGCCAAATGCCACGACGGAGGCAGGCGGAGATCCGATGATGTAGAGCTCGGGTATCGACGATTTGATTGTGTTGGCAATGGTCCGTGCGCAGGTGACGATTGAGCGGCAAGATTCAAGATAGCCGCTAGAAGAAAGGTTTATGCTGGCTCATATAATGTAGGGCCGAAAAGGATTCTTACTCTGATCCAAGGTACTGCATCGCAGCCCATGTACCTGCAATCAAAGCTCCTGGTCTAACAAAATCGAAACTAGTCAGACACAATTTGCTCTCAAGCATAGTAATATGCACGTACCGCGAACCAGACAGACTCGGGCTTGCATATACTCCTCCTGAAGGAAATATAAGCTAGAATAGAATATCGGGGGATAGGATGCAACATAAGAACCTGGCCAATCCGGATTGACGTAATACTGGTACGTGCGGAGTGCTGCGTCTTTGTACATTATTACCGAAGAACCCTTTCGGTAAACAGCAATCGTGAGAACCTCCAACTACGGAGAATACAGTGCGCAAAACAACGTACTTTGGGCGCAAAGCCATACTACGGTGCCAAAATGAAGGTCAACAATAAATCGACTTTGAATACTATCGACATTTACCTTGTGCGTATCACAGCTGATACTCGTGACACCTCTGACCCTAAAGTCAAACGGCGAGAGGGCATACTCGCCCCCTTCTCCATTGGCCAGACCGGCCTTTTCGAGATAGGGCACAATGAAGCTGCCAAGACAGCAATCAACGTGAAGCCCGATATTGTATGAGGCGGCCAAGGCCCCTAGGGCCACTATGTCGTCTTGGTTGCCGTCTGGAAAGTTGACGGTGGAGCCTACAAGCTGGGAGAAGTAATATAAGGGTAGCACGCTTGCGACTCAAAGATCGGGAATGGTTACCAGAATCGTATTTCCGTTTCTAGGATGGAATATCAGGACTGAATTGAAGAGTGGGAATTGAGCAAACTCACATTGCTCGCTTCACATGCTTGATATCGACTTTCCGCGTCTCCGGGTCAATTGGAATGGTGTGGACTTTAATCCCCATGTACGCCGCGCCCTTATCAAAGGCAGCATGTCCTGACGAAGGGACAATCCTGCACGAAACGTATTAGTCAAATGAAAAATTGAATTGAAACCACAAATACTCACATCTCAGGCTCTGTGATACCCTTGACAGCCCTTGCCCAATCACGGTACGCTTTAACAGCCATGACGATGGACTCCGTGCCCCCTGAAGTGGTTGTACCAGCGCCGTTGGGGTTGTTATATAGTCGCAGGCACATGGCAACTATCTCGGCATCCATCTTGCGGATTGCAGGGAAGACATCAGGGTGCAAAGGGTTGGAGACACTATATCGCTCGAACGCGGACACAATGATCTTCTGCAGTTCATCTCCACCATCTGCGAGAATCAAAGTATGTGAGAAGGTAATATTTGCATTTATGAATGAGAGCACTTGCGATAAACAGCCCCCGAGAGCTTTCCGTTCTTCCAGCCGGGATTGCCCATTTCTTCGTCCATCTTCACCATTTCTTGCAGAATCCACTCGGCAGATTTGCCCTCTGGAGGCAGGGAAAGATGTCTAGTCACATCTGCACCTTTAGGCACCAACTTATCCTCAATTCCCATTTTAGCCTTGTCCATTTCAATTTGGACTTTCTTTCGTGCTGCTGGCAGCCGGAGGACAAGCATGATGACGTGCTGTGAAAGGGATAAATGAATAAATGAAAAATAGCATATGTTGCCACGTACATGCGATATCCATCTCCAGAATTCACGCGCAGTTCCCGTCAAGCCTCGAGCTCGTAAGTGTCGACTTGCTTTAAGCGACTGGATCAGAACAACGTAGATGAACAACACTGTCTTGGTGTTCTCAAAGGTGAAGTGCGTATTCAATCTTGCTCTTAGAGCGCCTACATTACGTCTGGAGACGAGATACATGTGGAAGATGGGGGGAAGAGTTGAAGACCAAACTGCGCTCATTTGCAGGGAAAAATAAAGAGAACCGGCGTCTGGCGGCTCATGAGAAGCCGAGTCAATCTAAGATCTGCAGTGGTCGATCACTTTTCAATTGAACTATCACGGACCTCTTCTGCTCGTAATATTTCACAATGAATAGTATGCGGATGGTGAGTCTTCTCTGTACAAGCAATGGTCACAGTGATAAAATTGGATTCAGCTGCCGCAGGAGGAAGAGAACGACGATGCGGCCGAAGTCACCTGGGGTAGGCTAAACACCCTTATCCTCTAACTCATGTGCTCAGAGGGAACGCGCAGAGGATCAGCAGCGGATAAACTCTTTTTCTCAACTTAACAACCGTCTACGACATATCGAAGGAAAGCTTGAGGACCTCAAGGTCAGTCTTGATATCTTTGGACATCGACTTAATCACACGAGCTTCAATCCTGTGACAAACAGCAAGAGAGAGAAGCTCTCGACGACCTGTCTTCAGAACTGATGATGTCTGACGAGGATGCTTTAGTTCTGTGCGTCTTGAATATCTCCACTCTATATGGAGCTACATTTACATTCATCCTAGATACAAAGTCGGAGAAGTGTTTTTGCACATGCCCCATTCACGAGCTCTCCAACGCCTAGAGAGAGACCAGGAGGGTATTGCGACCCAAGTATCCTCCCTAACAGAGTCCGCGGAAGAATGCGAGAAGAAAATGAAAGAACTAAAAGTTGCTCTGTATGCAAAGTTCGGTCGGGCTATTAATCTCGACGAGTAGTCTCCATAATCAGATCATCGATACTGCTACAATATCGCCTTTTGGTATATTGATTCTATCCTGAGGTATAAGCTACATTCCCATGATCCACTTCGGGCTCCAGAGCCAGTCAATCTGTCAAAAGAAAAAAAAAAGTATTACAAGTCCTCAACTCCATGCATGATGTCCAGCAAATTACCAGAAGGCTGCTTCGCATCCTCCCCCACAAATTGCAACAAGCTCTCAAACACCTCTGTCCGCTGCTGGAACCGCTCCGCTGAAAGTGAACTCGTACTATCACGCACGCCCTTCTCCTCTGGATCCTCCTTCATGCTCACTATTGCACGGTTGGAATGGGCCAAGGGACTGGGTGAGGCGCGTGCTGCTATGATTCCCTCCTCGTTCAACATGCTTGTCCATGTCTCTTCCGGAGTGCTTTGTCGCGACCTTTTCCTCGGGGGCTCGTCGTCATTATCTTCTGATTCGCTGTCTGCGTCTGCAGTGTCTGAATCGGACGGTCGACGAGAGGCCGCAGGGGTCGTAGGCTTTGACGGAACGAGTAAGTGCGAGAGCAATGAACGGAAGGTACTAGTTTCTTCGGGGCTGTTGTGGTCTACTGTAGACGATACATCGTTCTGCAAGAAGTTGAGCGCCTTTATAGCAGGCGCATCCTCGCACATTTCGCGGAATCTGTGGAAATATGTCAATACTATACAGAACGAACGCTCGCATATGCACTCACTGCTGCTGCCTGACCTGATAAGTGGCTCGTCGGATAATTTCGCTAGGTGCTGGTCTTTGAATGAAGAGACATGTAAATACCGGTGCATTGTCGACGAGGCTTGTCCGTAGCTCACCTTTTCAAAGTCATACTCCAGAAGTCGTCCAATCTCCTCTCCTTGTGAGAGTGACTTTCCTTTTCATCACTCGCTTTCTCACCGTCCCCTTCTGTTTCCTCTTCCTGATCATCCTGCTCACCAGCTCTCTCCATCCCATCATCAATGTCATTTCCCAAACCCGCATTGCCTCCATGCATGAAGACCGTCTTTGATCCCTCCTCATACACAACCTGATGCGCATACCGTGGCTGGGGCTCTTCTACAGTGATAACACCTTCGTCTTCATCTGCGCGGATGTTGGTGGTATCAGGCAGGATCTGGGTCCATTTTCCCGGTCGTGTGCCGTATCTATATACCCAATTTGGGGCATCAGAACGAAGAACAGTGAGCGCTCCCAAACGCTGAGTCCGCGTCAGTCCGCAGAACCTAGGCAAGCGGCATTGTTAGTTGGAACGAGAATCGAGTATGCGCGACAAACTCACACATAAATCTCTTTGAATCCTCTATCTAACACCGCTCTCTGTGTGAAACATGCATCCGGACCTCCGCTCGCGGTAAAATTACTGTACAGCTCCGTAGCTACGTTCGTATTGATATCATAAGCATACATATCCGAGAGATATTTGTCGTCACGTTGACCCGCAAAGATGAAAAGAGTATGGGATGGCGCGTCGAGGACCATTGAATGACCTGCGATATTATAAGACGGGATTCCGGCTTCTATTCGTATAGCTACTCACCAAATCGTGAGGGTATTGTGATGTGGGATGACGAAGTGGAAGCTTCGCATGGTCTAGTTGGCAGAAGGAGGATGAATCAGCAAGAGATGTCAATAATAGTAACCTGATAGATCTCACTGTAGCATTTTCCATTTACTGGTGCGTACGTTATAGCTGTACAGTCCTGAATACTTGAACGAGGTCCAATCGCCGTCGACTACACGACCTCCGAAGACATAGAGCATCTGCGCATCGCCGTCCATGACCATCTGGTGGTCGAAAACTAGCGGTGGTCCACCAGAAGACTAAATTGGACACTATGTCAGTTATGATTAGACATATCCAGCGTGACGCTTACCGCCGTATCGAAAGACAATAAATCCCACTTCCCCGCGTCCAATCCTCGAGTATGATATCGGTGTAGCTCTGAACAATAAGGAGTAGGCGTAACCTCATCCCCGTCCTGCAGTGCCTCTGGCCTCTCAGAATCCCCCTCCACAGCCTCTCTCAACCCATCCTTATCACCCAACCTTCCTAATAGATATATACACCCGGTTTTCGCATCAAAAACCATCTTATGACAAGACCTCGGCTCCGGCCCGTTCTTCTCACTCGATGAACTATGGCTCAACACCCGCCATCTTTCCTCCTGAATATCATACTGCCAAAAATCGTCCAAGCTTTTCTGGCCGTCCCACCCGCCAAACAGATAAATAACTTGCTTCCCTTGATCGATACACATAGCGTGCCCACCGCGTTTACTTGGGGTATCGCCGTCTGCGTCTACGCCGTGCAGTTGTTTCCACACTGCGTGAGGTTGGCAAGAGTGAAGATACGCATCGAAAAGACCTGCCTCCGACAGTTTAGGCAAGAGAGACTGGGTGGCAACCCAGTCACCTTGCAGAACGAGGGTCGAGTATAGTTGCGTTATAAGAGGGTGTTCGAGGCGGATAGAAGAGCTGGAAAGAATGGACTTGTAGGGAGTGAGCAGGCGGCGTTGGCGGAGGTGTTTAAGGATGTGCAGGAGCACTGTTGATTCACGATACTGGATCAAACGAAATAAATGACAGGAGATAGCGCGTGAAACGAGGATAACATACCTCGTCAAATTTTATTCGAATATTTTCCACGTAAGATTCATCCGTGATTCCGGTCATAGCAACATGCCATATTGATGTGTGAAAGTTTTGGCTATATGCCCTGCAATAAAACGAATCTAGATATTTCAAAAACGTTTGCTGGCGGGAACTTACGAAATCGGCACAATTTTGACATATCGGGTGGGGAAACAAATGCCAGCATTATTGACGTGTTTTACAGTAAATGTCTCGGGTATGGAGTCATTCTTGAGGCCCGAGTGAAGCACTTCGACCATTGTATTTTCATCAATGCCGACATACAGCTTGAATTCCTTCATGTTACAAGGGTGGGCTGCGAAGCGATTTCATATCAAGGCCGCAAGTTGAAGTCAAATGAACTCACTCTTGTGAAACTAACAGCGCGATTCGTAAAGATTAGTAATGCGATTCCAATAATTCTGCCTCAAAGAGTTCTCGTATATGTCTGGTGCTCGTTCCAGAATGGCGCCCGAATTTCAAGCGTTAGTGATTTTGTGGGACCACCGGTCACACACGAGAACTTTAAAGACATCCAAGATTGCGCAAAGAGCTCTCACCTTTCCAAATGTAATGCTTTCTAATACGGTTCGAAGAATGTAAGTACGCCAAGTTCACACAGAAATAGTTTGATCACTCAACTAAGAATCGAGAGCGTTTCCAGCCGCAAAAGAATCCACTGCCTGACATTCGGCATATGATACGCCCCACTCCATCTACTCGCCTGATCCGTAGGACGATCCACCAAGATATTGGATGCCTCATACCGACCACTGTGTTCCGAGCACCCAGCAATGTTGTATGTCAGGGAGTTCAACAGAGACATTGGGAGTTCAACACGGATAGAAGAAGCTGGCATGCGGAGGGGTGTTGGACGTTGTGTTGATCGAAACAAGTGTACAGCCACAACCGGTGTAAGTAATACTTACTAGTACTTACTCCGCAAAGCATTGATAAAGTTTGAACAGAATTGCCGACAGCCCGAGCTTTTACTGTTTGCGATATGATGTTTCAGGCCTGCGGCCGTAGGTATGTCTTTTCCACAATGATTGCAACGATGTTGACCTCGAATCCTTGTAGCATTGTACTTCGGCACTAGCATACATTCCGGTTCGTTTTCGCGTTCGGAAATACCGGCCTCGACCAAATATTGACCTGGCCTCTCAAAAGTAAAGATGAGAGAAATATGTATATTGAAAACCACTATAACTGCACAGACGAAACAATACTTAGTTTAGTATACCAAATATACGACGAGAGACGGCGACAGAGCAGACGGAACACATGCACGAGAGAGCAAAGTGTGAGGACAAAACGCGGTTACACGCACATGCTACAGATTGTGGGGTGAGGAAGGGGTAAAAAGGGGAACCGGACATGAAATTATGAAGTGTGAAGGCAGAAGGGAGGGAATGGATAATAAAGAATGGGTGTGACGAATGGAAGACGTATGGACAGTGACATTGGCTAAATCCATGCGTGTGAACCAGTCGTACAAGAGGGAATAAAAAAGATAAAAAAATTCGTTGAGAGCCTATCCCCTAGTGTGCCACATTCGAGCTCGGGAAGACTGGGGGTGGTCGCGTTATGTCCTTGGGAGGTTTGACACGGAACTCGCTGATGATGCACACATGACTTGTAAACAAGGGATCACCCATTAGTCTACGCTCGACAAGCGAAAAAGAACGAAGGGACGTACTCCGAAGGAAAATGCGCATTTGGGAAGCCAACCACCTTCTCCAAATAACCCTTATCTACGCCTCCAAGTACAGCATTCACCCCAATATTGGCCGCCGAATACCAAATATAATCAATAGCACCCTGGAAACTGGGCGTATAATTCGTCAATGGCAAGTCGTCCGTCCCAGCGTACGCGCTCTTCAAGCCCAGTTTATGCCGCAGTCCTTCCGACGTGTACTTGCCGTACATATGCGACATAAAATCGGCATGATTGTGTGGTACGCTTCCGTTCGATAGAAACTCGTATACACCGCTTGCTGGGACAGAGTTGAAGTCACCGCACACGATGAGCGGGATCTTGGTACCATCCGTGTAATGCGGTGGAGAACGAGGGGGAGGGGATGTCGGTGATGTATCTTCTGAAAACTTAGGAGGAGGAGGAGGAGGGTACTTCGCGAAGTTATGTGCAATCTTTTCGATTTCGTCAATGAGGAGGGCGGTTTGGACGAGCTTGACATCCCGGTAAGCAGGGTCCCAGTGAATGTGCGCATTCGCGATGATGAAGCGTGTTCCAGTTTCTTTGTTCTCCATCAGACAAATAACGGCAATGTGGTCTTTGCCCAATACGCGATTGAACATGTCATCTGTCTTCTTGAAGTCCTGTCGTTGCATCGCAACGGCACTGAATTCAATAAGCTGCTTCTCCACCAGTTGGTATCTGTGAAACTCTGGTAAGAACCGATTTTAGGTAGCAATCCAAAGTCAACTCACTTGGATGCCTTGTAAAACGTCGCACACCCATCTACCTGTCTTCGATCCGCCTCGGCCATAGTCTTGTACCGTGACTTCGGCCAATAAACACCTTCATAATCCTGCCCCTTCAAATGCTTTATGAAGTAGTCCTCATACTGTGCAATATCTACCTCCTGCAAGCACAAAAAGTCGGCATCATAGTTCATCACCTCCGTCAAGATCAACTCCTTTCGGTAATCCCACGACAGTGCCCAGGATGGTGTGTATCCATACAACCGTTCCGTTGCATATTTCTCACATAGGATGTTGTAGCAGAGAACACTGAAGATCTCCACGTTAGGGTCGGCTGCCATGGCATCACGCTCTGCTTGACTGATTAGGTTTTTCCAGAGTCGTTCGGGCGCAGGAGCAGGGACGGGACATGAGTCACGGAGGTAGGAGACCAGTGCCGTTGTGCCTTCTTTCTGGACGATGGTTTTCAGCGACGCATCGAGTGGATTTCCTTCTACTCCGAGAGTCTGTAACTGATGCAAACTTCCGAGCTCCGGAGGTAATGTGACGATATGGTTGTCGAACAAATAGAGCTCCTTAAGTTGTGTGAGCATGCCCAGCTCGGGAGGTACGGATGTTAAATTGTTTCCTGAAAGATCTAGAAGCTCAAGATGTCGCAGCTTGCAGATCTCGGCCGGAATCGCGGCAAGGGCATTATGGTTGAGGTAGAGGTTGATTAGGAAGGTGAAAGAAAAGAGACCGGATGTGGGTGGTAAATTCTTGATATTTACACCGCCCATGTCAAGAGAGCTCCATGTGTTCTGTGGTGGTCGTATCGCAGTTGGCCGTGGCGCCTCCATGATGGGAGCCACAGTCGAGGATGGGTGGTTCGCACTTGTGGCACTTTGCGAACTGGGGGAAGTGTCCAGTGGAGCTCCTTCGTCGTCTCTCGTCCCGTTCATATCTGTAGCCGGCTTGGAATTAGGATTTGTGATAGGAATGGCGGACCTTGTTACAGTCCGTGAAGCCATAGCACTTGCTCGTGCTCGATGATGCGGTGACCTTGAAGACCGTGTCATCTGTTCCAATCCGTGAGGCTTTTCTATACAAACATATATTCTGGACGACGACGCACCTCGCACTTCAATAACTGCTGCTGCCAATGAAGAGTTATAATCTGGCTAGTCGTACTCCCAGGTGATCCCTGTCCAACATGCTGCGAGTGTAAATGTCCATTTGGGGGCGAGGGGTAGTGTGATAGTGAGTTCTGGTGCTGGTGATGTTGCATTGGGGGGTGGTGTCCAGAGAGTGCATGTGGGTGATGTGCATGTGGGTGTTGTTGCATGCTTCCGTTTGTGTAGATAGCATAACCGGGAGATGCTGGTGGTGGGCCGACGTTCTGTTGGCCAGGTGGGCCGAGAACAGGGTGAGAGCGGGTCCACGGAGACTGGTCATGGGGGTTCTGTAGCTTGTGGCCGATAGCCGGGGATTGGGATTGAGGGTAGTACATCGCATTGGGCGACCCACAGAGTCTCAAAGGTAAAGTATGTGTGTTTTATACTGGACAACGGGAAAGCCTTTGGCGCAAGTGCTTCGAGCGTTGTAGCCAAGGCCAGTGGCAAGAATGAACAAAGTTGTACTAGAAAGAAGAAGGAAAAGAAAGGACTTCGTGGTCAGATTCTTCGTTTATGTATCGGTGAGCTCGTCGTTGTGTCCGTCGTCGAAACCAGCACCAAAGGATGACGAGAGGAACTTAACAATGGCGGAACACAGCCACTCTTGCCTCGGTGGCAAATATGCCGTACATAGTATGTAGTAGAATACAAAATTAAAGTGCTATATGTTCCTGACATACATTTCCAACACCGGCGGCTCGACGTTCTTCCGCTTCAATGACGGGCAGTCAGAATTCCAATGATTACCCCCACATTGCCCACACGGACCGGGAGGAAAGGAAGTAATCCCCAAAACCCGTGGCCGCCACTCGACAACTTCCTCCTTTTTTTTCCGGCGCGGCATCGGACAATTCATCCACCAATGCCCCACCCCTTTACAGTACTTGCAATGCAAGTCTGTAGGTGGTGATCTCGTGTACCGCTTCGGACACCAGATAGAATCATGTTCACCATTGCAGACGATACATCTACGTGGAGCCGGAGGATTATGGCGTTCTGATTTTCTTAAAAGTGTCCCGGACATCCCCCTGGCCTTCTCAATCACCTGTAATGATTCTGGTGTCTCAATTGAGGGGCGAGCTTCTGTTTTCCCTGGGCGGCCGTATCCATTCGCGAGGAAATGGCGCGCGAAGGTTTGCTCGACTAAGATAGCGAGACGGACATCGCGCAGGGTGAGACCTGGTCGTTGGCGATGAATCAAGTCTCCTTGGTTGGTGTCCAAGAACGCGGATGACGTATAAGCATTAACGAAGACCTGTTTGCCCTCGAATGAAACATTGGGGAAGTGCTATGGAATAATCTAATATAAGTATAAACGAATAGGTATTTATAAATGAAATGCGCACATCCTCCGCTTGGGATATCTTCGCGATCTCGGTAACGAAATCCATAGTCGCCTCAAATGTCGACAGATCATAGCTTCTGCTGAGTGTCGGACACTTTTGCCATGCCTTGGCACCCACAATCCCTTTCTTGAACATGAATCTGATATACCATTTGCGCGAATAAAGTGGGATAATGAATTCCTTGAGGTCCACGTCTGTTATATGGGGGGCTGGGTATTCCGGCCAAGGAGGGAGCGAAGGGATTGGCTCGACGGGCATCTCGTAGAGGTCTGAGTCTGAGATACCAAGTAGATTTGGGCTATCTGTTGGGGTTTAATTACACAACATCTGAGTAATTAACCAGTAGGACGGACGTTGATTCGTTTGATCCTGGTCTTGTCCAAACCCATCAGCCTGGGGATCATAGTGGCTCATATCTTCCAACCCATCTTGCACAGCAATGGCAGGTCTCGAGGAAGTATATTCTGACCATACCGATGTATCATAAGTCATAGTTTCCAGCCATGACCAGAGGCCGTACAGACCTATAATGGTGTTTCCATCACTCTCGAGCTCTCGGTCCTGTCCTGTAGTGTCCAACGAAATTTCCGACATCCCATCCCTGTATGTCTGTGATACAGGAGATTTGTCGAAACCATCTGCTGTAGGGGCTAAAGGGCTACTTAAACCATCTCCACCCTGCTTTGACGACGCGAATCGAATAGCCGTTCTTCCATATGAGGTGTGAGCACCAAGCGGTCGTAAGCAATTAGTTTGTCGAGATGAAAAAATCGATTTGCAGGCTAGTCGTAAGCTTGTTTGCAGACGACGAGCTGTGGATGGATGCATGAAAGCAAGAAATTTAGAGTTACTTAGGGTATGATTATTTTGGTCTCGTCCTACATATGTAAACAAACCGCGCGCGTCTACTGGCAACTTTGACGAGTCTCAGCCTTCTTAAGATTTAAAAGAACCATGGAACTTCAAGTCGCAGACTTCGACGTAGAAGTGTAAATTTTCAAGGTAGTTCTGTAATGAAAGATCTCGCAGGCACTCTAACCTCGTCTCCTTCACCGGTGGTTTGACCAGCAACGATTACAATTAAACTAAGTTACTCTGTATCGGAATGTTCATTTTCCGCGAGGCGTTTTGTCTTGTCTGTCCGAAGACGGCGAAGACTTCGGGCAGCAAGTACCTCCATCTCCTCCAGCGTTTCGGGTGTTGTTAGTACGTTTGCATTGTCGCCAGTTGGGCGACCTCGTCCATCAGCTAAATAGACGTCTGTGAAAAGCTTCTCTATGCGGATGGCCAGACGCGCATCGTTTAGGGTGAGACCCGGCGGTGTTCGGATGATCTTCCCGTCAGCATCTGGGATTGGAATACTGGGGCCAGCAATACGGTGGGTTTGGGTTTGAATTTTCACTGTTCTATAGTTAAAGGCAATTTCAGGGTGATGCTGCATTTATGAAAAACGTTAAAATAGGCAAGAAATAGGCTAAGTTGACGGAGACAAACGTTTTCCTCCCTCACAATAATTGCGATATCCCGGAGAAAGCTCATAGTCGCCTCATAGTCTACGAGTTTAAAAGTTTTTGCAAGGAACAAGGTGCCTTTTGTTGGGTGTCTAAACGATATTGCCTGAGTATCAGTCTGAACACGCGCGCTATTGGTCCACTTACAGCTGTCTGTTGTTCCATTTCACGCTCCATCTACGAGTATACATCGGTTTCAAATAACGGCTTATATCTTCTTGGACCAAAGGGTACAGAAGACTTTGTGGAGGGGGAGAAGGTATGGGAGCATCTGCGAATCACAACTCGCGTGAGCATGCCAACAAGGTTGAGCCAACATAGCCCAAAAAACCTACACGAATTAAGAGTTTCTGCATTCTTTTGTGCAGCGACTGTGGACGCGGCATCTGAGTCATCGGTGCTTGATGATGGCGCAGCATCGAACAAGAATCGAACCGACAAAGGTCTACGTGGGATAACCAGTTCGCGTCTACAGGTCCGCAAGGTCGTTAACGAGCGAGATTGGAACCTTAACGGTGACAGAATTATTGATGGCAAATAACTCGCTGTCCGAGAATACATGCTGCTTGGTCTTTACGCGTCGCCGAGGATTTTCAAAGACGCTCTGAGCTGCCAGTGCCAGGTCCAAATATGGTGCTTGCCTATTTTATTGATCCCGTATTCCCACCTTTTGTTGTGCCATCACCCTATACCTTATCTCCCGTAGTCAGACCATATCACTGCAGCTACGAGCCAAACATCTTCGTCACTATCTTCATGCTCGGCGAGGAGTGTAGGCAATACTGCTCGTGCCACTACCAGGTTGGAATTTGCATCTGTCCGAATGGCTTTTCCCATTCTGATCTTATCAGATCCAAGGTCAACAATGCCAGACACCCCTGCCCGGGATGCAGCCCTAGCCTCGCCACTCTGCTCGAATGTGCCGGGGTCTTCTCCTTGCGATGGCTCTAATGCTCTACCATCACCGCGCTGTCCATAAATCGCGAACGCTCCCTCGGCGGAAGTCAGCTTCCTTCCAGACCTGAGTCGATGTACCCGCAGGTGGAATAAAGGAGCCTCTTTCGATGGTGGGACCAGCCACGTCTCCACCTGGACGTTCTTCCACGGATACCACATCGACCGTAGCCATTGCCCGTTTTCGACTCTCGCCTCTCTCGTCTCCCGGCGACATTTCCAAGTTTCTCCACCATCATCGCTAAGCGCTAGTGTATTGTCACCGCCGAGCTCTTCAAAGGTCCCGTTGCCCACAGGAACGCTGTAACCGAATGCAGATGAGTAAGCCAGCTTTCCATACTTCGCAGCACTTTGTTTGACTGGGCATCGCTGGCCAGATGAGAGCAAGAAAGTATGTCCGCCTAAATTTGTGGCTATGTGTAGAGGGTGGTTCAAGACCTTCGTAGTCTGCAGGAGGGCTTTGGGATATGGCTCCTCTGTAGCCGTCCAGAAGGGATGTGTTGAAGGAAGGGCAAGAGTAATGAATTATTTACAGCACCAGTACGGTGACCCAGGTGAGTTGTAATTCTCAGTCATATTGTGGTTTGGATAGTTAAATCCGATTGTCAGCGTTCCGTCAGGGTAATATGCCCCTGGCTGCTTTGCCCAGTACCGGATATTTCGCAGTTGTAGTCCTTTTACAACACCCCATGTCAATGGAGCGGGAAGTTCTACATCGGCAAAAGCGATGGCACCCCAGAAGGAAGACATTGCAAAGCGGTATGTTAAACTTCTCCCAAATGGGATTGCCCGACCTAATCACTGGCGACTGATGAGTTATTAATTCCGCAAAAAACAAGTACAGTTCCAGTTCACCTTCTCCGTCGAAGTAGTGCACAAAATCTTGTGCAAATTGTTGCCCGCGGTTTCGGAACTTCTCAGACCTCTTTGGGTCATCCGCTTGGGCGACTTTCGAATAAATCAACTGAGCGAACTGGATGGCAAAGGAGGATGCGTAGTAATCCAGCTGAATAACCCCTTCAGGGCCGTCGCGGGACCAGCCATCACCGATGTAAAATGTATCGAGATGATCGAGGTCTGCGTGCATACGTTTTGGATCAAAGCGAGAGGAACCGACTTTCGACAGACCCAAATTGGCATAAACCTTTAGTTCTGTGAGCATTATGACATCTGCAAAGGATGTTGATGACTTACTCGGAACCATAGCCAGTTTGTGTTTGGCATTTGCTTGTCGTTCATTCCGCCCAGCCATGCTTCGAAATTGGTCTTTGTTGCGTCGTCCAAGGGATCCCAAAATTTCTCCTTTGCAACCGCGAGTGAGAATCCAATAGCAGCGCATTCAACCATCCTCTGATCTCTGTCTCGCATGGCCCCCCACCACTCTGGACTTTCGGGATCCGTGCCATTCTTGAATCCATCAATCCACCTCTTCGTCCCAACATATGATCCTCCCCCAGCAAGGAGGGAAGCAAGACCCCATATTGGTCGAGAAAAGCCTTCTAGCTGAGCAGCAGTTTCGTCGAAATGGGTTGCAGTGTGGCCGAGGTGGATCCGTGCGCCACCAGGGGATGTATATGAGGCGAGTGGGTCCAATAAATCGACGAGAAACTTCTCCAGATGTCCTCGGGTCTTCAATTGGTTTTTCTGGAAGGGTGAATCAGAATGGAAGGAGTTCATGTCGGCGCTGTAGACATGAAATCCATACGGGTTTGATTTGGGTTCTTGAAAGGACGACACGGCAACTCCGCACCGCCGGTCCGAAAACGGACGAGTCAGACCAACTTTGAAAGATCAAGCCTGCTATCCTCTCAGCTATAAGTAGCTCTATGTTGAACACGAGACCGCGACTGCGGATGATCTGTCCACATGAGCTCTTGGAGGTAATGATAATCCAAGGACTGCTCGTGGCCTAGGCCCGAACATTGTCAGCACGGAATTACACATGCGGCATGCCTACGCTAGAGAACTTGCGGCCCAGTGTCATGATCACTATCAGGTCGGGCATCTGACACCCAGCATAATTAGACAATCATAAAAACCTCCCTGCTCCTCAATTGGTCAAATAATTAAAGTGTCCTATTATTTCCAACGACGGAGAACTCCAGTCGAACTCCTGGAGTTTCTGAATTTATCGCACGCAGTGAGATAGAAAATTTGGAAAATAGTAAGGGCATTACCACAAGAATGAAGCCATGTTTCGGAGTCACGACCACATCGAACACGAACCTGCTCCTCAAAAACGACGGGTAACTCCTGTGATGATGGTCCGACAGACTCACCGCCATCTCCTCATCCAATGGCATGACATCTGTCTGCGCAAGAATATCAGAATGGCCTGGGTCTGGGTCGCGATGGACGGCATCCAGATTCCACAACACATCTGTCAAAATCAAGCATATCCCCAGAATCTGCCGCATCTCCTTTGCGCTAGCAGTTGGGGGGGTGAATCAACGGACGGTCAATAAGATTCAAGGACAGATCAAGGATTTTCAAGTGCACGGAAAACAAAATGGAAATACGCACGTTTGACATGAACACCCGCGTCCTCGGATACTTGTCCAAAACATCATTCAGCTGAATGGAGACCCCGACTCGGAGCGGAGCTGGAATCAACAAGTGTTGGAGAGGAGTAGCGATGTGCGGGGAGGACAAATGTGAATTATCCTCTTGCTTCTCCGAGTCCGCATTGCTAGGGTCATCATAGTCGGTTTGGATTATCTGTCGTTGACGTCCGTGTAGAATATCGATATCCCACCATCCTGCTTCAATGTCATCATCCATCTCTGCATTCTTCATCTTCCATGTTCATTCGTGCCCTAGCCGTCTTTGAAACATTCAGTTCTTGTAGCACCACATGCGCCCTATCCCTGTTGACCTCACTGGTATTCGGACTCTTTGCCATCGGGGGCGGCCAATGCTCCTCTTCTCATCACCACTCTTCCTCGGCAGTTTTCCCGCACCCGCACCTGTCCCCACCCCTCCAACGAGCATCGGCATCCCGAATCTTTCCGAATTCCGATTGCTTAATCTCCAGCTACTGCCGTTTCGCTGTGGCATTGGTTTTTGTTTTCCTGCGTGAAGGAAGGGTAGACCGTTCTGCGTCTGGGTACCGTCCTCCATAGGTGTCTTAGTATGAAATTGAGCAAAAATAAAGGAACGAATGTGGGGGCGGTTTGTTCCATTAACGAACATGTACCTGTGCAAGGCACGGAGGGTCAGACAGAAAAGGAAGGAGTTTTGCCGGATGGAGGCCAACCGGCGGCAGGCGCGTCGGCTTTCTGAATGTGAAGTGGCTGTGCTGAGTAAGTATATGTCTAGCCTCAGGACTGAGCAGCCCCTAAAATCAACTTATTCTATTACCGTCAACACCTTATAATATGATGAACGTAATACTTCACATTGCGTCTTATGCTACTCCCGCAGCTCTTCTTACGGTTGGACTGGCTCCTACCTTGCTACCTACAGTGATTAAAGCTCTTCCCGTGGTGCTTTCTGGTCTTTTCAGTGCACTCATCCCACACTTTCATCCAGCCCCTAATCACGATGACCTTTTCACATTTTTTCACTGGATTATCTGGTCGCTCTCATGTTACTGGTTGATATTACTTCGTGAGTGGTCTGAAAATTTTGTTGAATATTAACCTTACAGGCTATCTTTTAGCGTTCACCGACGTCTTCGTCCTATTTGACAACCCATCGTGGACGATCATCTTTCTTACACTTCCAACACTAACATTCCTTGGAGCAATATTCCGATGTATCATTGGACACGACGACAACGACCTCGGCATCTTTGGCAAACTCGTCCGCGCCTTTGGCAAACTCGTCTGTGGAATCGATTGTGTTTCATTGGGGTTTCGTGACTTTGCGAAGAGTGTTCACAAGGGGGCAATGGATGGGTTGTCGCAATGTTCTTGTTCTGATGCGGGGGATGGCGATGAAGTCTCCACGGCAAGTCCACCTTGTTACACAGTGAGTCCGCATTACATATTCAAGCAACTCTTACTCACAAGTCATTTCGCTAGGTTGCTTGCGCTAACAAAACATCTGCGTGCAACTACAGGAAACTTGATATTATTGTGTGACTTGTTATACCTTTACTGCTGTACAATGATTTCGAATTGATCCTGAGAAATGACTTTCTCCTCTTCACTGGTTCAAACACTTCGGACTACCTGGAGGAAGATGGTGATTGCAAGACACCTTCAGGCTTCTGGTTCTTCAACGATCTCAAGGTCTTCAAGGATGTGATGACTGAAGCCAGTCAGGCGGAGAGTTTGCACGCCGCGACGAACGTGCACCTTGAAATTTGATCGATTTGATCCAGACCATATCCCGTTGTCTTTTTTGAGGGAGGGAGGACGACAACCCTACCTCCACCTTTGACTCTCTGGCAAGCTCTGGCAAGCGACAGTGT
>KN833040.1:65607-118176 GCA_000827315.1 Piloderma croceum F 1598 | reverse complement strand
TCCAGACCATATCCCGTTGTCTTTTTTGAGGGAGGGAGGACGACAACCCTACCTCCACCTTTGACTCTCTGGCAAGCTCTGGCAAGCGACAGTGTCTTCACCTGTCAACATTGCCTGTATCAAGTGCGTCCATTTCTATATCCTACTATTCGAGAAAGCGTTCTCAGACTTATCTCAAGGTACTACGAACCTTAACTTGCCTGTAGACTCCAGCTTGACCAAGGCCAATTTTGCACAACCACAACTGGGCAAGCCAACGCCCTGTTTGACAAGGATCGCTTGTGGCTGAACGGAAAAGAGCAAAACAGTAACCCTGGCGGTTGCTTGGATAGGTATATACGGGCTATGAGAGCCTTAAGGACGAGGACGAGTGTGATCAACCAGACAAATTAAGAAGCCCTTCTTATTGTGTATTCAAACCTCACCGTCATATGAAGGTTTTAGCGTGGTGCATCCATGTCGCCTCTTAAAATAACTTTCCAACCGCTGCTGGCCTCGCGTCGTCTGCCGCTGGCTTTGTGGCCCTCTCGCAACTGTGTACCAACTGCCGAACACGTGTACTGAGCTCTCCACCATCGCTCGACATCGGGATCCGCATGCTGTTCCCTTTTCGGGGGTTTCGTAGCGTGGGTGATGGGTTCAAGCGCGTCGGGCGAAGACAGTTCAAATAGCCACAGCAGAGTCCTGGCCAGATATGCATGCCTTATATGTGACGAGAAAAAGCCTATCTCGTCCACGGCTGGCATGCAGCGAACGGTCGAGACGTCACCCCTTCTCCAACATAGGATAAAGTATGTCGTGCCAAAACGGATGCTAACGGATGGCGGCCATTACTCGTCCAATCCAAGATCACGACTTTAATTCATTCGCTGAACTCACCATGAAAGATCCAGACCAGTTCCATGCCGTCTGCTTGGATACCCATCCCCCTATATTCTATCTCAACGAGAAGAGCCGAAACGTCATCACCCTTGTCCACGAGCTCAATCGCATCAGCATCGCTCAGTCGGGTAGTTATGTAGCCGTGCACACGTTTGCAGAGCTACTGAAACGCAGTGCCGCAGACACCTTTCGATGCTGGCCCTAACCCTGTCATATACGGCTTGGAGCGGAACATGAAAGAGGTTGTCAACACGATCACGACATACTTTCCGTTGTCGTCGCCCTTTAAAGACAACTTCGCGGTGTTTCGTCCCTGAGATTTTGGGAGATGCCACTGACATCCAGATTCAATTCGGTGGTCGCAACGAAGTTTGAGGTCGGCGCACACTTTATTGGATGAGACTGGCATGGCTAAAGCTGTGTTGTAGTAGTGCTACTCTGTCGTAGATCGCTGGTGTGGCTTTGTTTGAGATTCCAAATAGATAACAATGATATCGGGAATGCACTGCGATAGGATCATTCGTATCAGACATATATCCTCATTTTCGACTCAAGTCTCAGCTCGGATCTGAGATATCCAATTAGATAGATAGACGAATGCGATGCCTGCCTTGAACGCCGTGGCACGTGCTAGGCTAAGTGTATCCTGAGTGTATCCCAAAATTATTATTTTTTGGCATTTCTCAGCACCTGAGCCCATTGGACGACGGTACACGACACTCCAACGATCGGTTCGCGAGATCTGTAAATCTGGCAGACACCCCGGATCAAAGACGACTCCTTAGTAAAAACTAAGGACTCGTACGTATACATGTATAGCCGACTATTGGCATATCGACGAAATGCCATTTCACTCCACTCATTTTCGGGCATGACATGTCATTCGACAAGTAGTCCTAGCCTAACTTGCTTTCCTGCAGCTCGCTGTATCTCTGCCTCAGCTTCACGAAAAAGCGACAAACCCCTGGCTCCCTCATACATTCACAATCCAAATGGCCCTCTGATTGACATCGCTGCTGCACCGAGTGAAGAACATTTATCGTCAGTCAAGAACAAGCAAGGTTGTTTTATTTTCTGGCTGTCCAGAACGATGACCCTGACGCGACGTGTTTTTCGCCAGAGAGTCCAAGTGCGAATGATTTCGTCGAAATTCCAGCAGACATATACGATTCGGATAAAACACATGCTATAGCGAATCCCTTTCTTCACCATGACCCAGAACCCATTCCAGAGCTTCCTATGGACATCGAAGTTCATGCCAGACATATCACCCTAGAACACATGGAACAATATATACAACCTTTGTACACGCGTCGTTGGGGCATCGGTGTCAGCCGAGTCAAGTATAGCCGTGGGGATAGCAAGATTTCGCGTTTGTTACCACAATTAAGCAAAGGCTTCAGTTTTGTCCATTATGCAACCGTCCTGAAGTTCGCTTCAGAGATCATGAGCATTGCAAGCGAAGAGAAGGTAAGATCGATTTGGCATTCACGCGAAACGCATTCATCTCATCTTGTTTTGCAGCATCAAGCTCAAGTTGTTATCAATGATAACGTCGTCCATGTTAATACTCGCACAATCCAGGCATGGCCGCGACTTACCGTTCCCGCTGCAGATAGCATTAAACCGGCCGTCACATTGCGCGATATTCGCCTTGCCATCCTCGTAGAACGCAATTTCACAGAGTCGTATGAACCAGACGGATCTGGATCCTCGGTGTACATCGGCAAGACGCAGCCAAGCACCCCACGTGCTATTGGAGAGACCGTAATGGCTAATATACGGCATTTCCGCTCGATGACGAAAAGGCCAAAGAGACGGTTTCGTGGCCGCGAATGCACAATATGCGGGCGAAATGGGCATCACATGGTAAATTGTCCAAGACGATTCATAACGGAACCCCATAAACCGTGTCCTTTGTGCAATGGCATGCATTGGAAGATAAACTGTCCTTCTTTATTACCTCAGGCTCCTACGCTACCTGTGGCTAAGCGGGTATAAGGGGAGAATCACAAGGAGAGCTGGATACAAAGATGGTGTTGATGTGGAATGTCTTCCTGCGCAGAGACCTCCAATCCCTACCCCGATGTGCAATTTGATCAGCGTAAAGGTACGTTTATTCATTAGTTGTCTACGATACTCCGATCAAATTTCTAATGGAATGAAGATGGCTACTCAATTCCTCTCCGAAAGCTATGTGCTCGACAGCGACATCCTCTTTCATATGCTCCCCCTTTGTGGTCCCGGACAGCGGAGTTATCCCTGCTAACTGAACGATTCGATAGAGAGCTTGCGGGGCTGTGCACTCCGCGAATTCCTTGATGGCAATCAAATCAGGGTGGGCGAGGAGGCGAGGAGATCCGGTTAGAGTCCAAAACGATCTAGGCAAGAATATTAGTTGGGGCATATGCAGACACAGGAGCAACCAACGAACTGGTATTGTATCCCATTATCCCTACAATATTTGCACACGTCCCGGTCCCAGTTATTCCCTTCGTACCACCTATTCTGCACCACTTGAACCTGCCTCTCAGCTTCCAATGCTTTCAATAAACTAACATCATACGCATTGCTCAACCCGATTTTGTGGACTTTCCCCTCGTCCTGAAGAGCAATTAGTACACGCCATGCTTCCAGAGTAAGGTCGAGCGTATGAAGGGGGCTGTGCAGTATGTAGCTGTCCAGGTATGTCGTACGAAGATTTGATAAGGATGTTTGGAAGGACGACTTCACTTGCTCTTGAATTGGATCAGTAGGATTGTACGGTAGTGGCTTGGTGGGATCTTGACCGCCAATTGGAGTATACCTGAGATGAGGTCGGAAGTGTAGTGAGCCTCAAACAAACATTGTGTCATACTTCGTTTGCAAGAATATTGCTTCGCGTTTGATTCCGTGCTTGTCTTGCAGCTCCTGTAAAGCTTCACCAACCAAGTCCTCGCGATAATGTTTCAGCTGTGCAGCTGGCATTGAAGATATCTATCATGTGGTTGACCTATATTTCTCATTGATGCACACCTGTGTCGATGGCTTTGAAACCTGACAACACGGCTTGTACCACAAGCTTGGTCGTCTCCTGCTTCTTCCTGCCGAATACAGTTAGGGATAAGCATATAATTCTCTTCTATCCGGGCGAGTGAGAGTTTACCATGCAGTTCCGTAAATTAATTTTGCAGCCATAACTTGGGTAGCGATGGCAAGCCGCAAGTCACATGGCGAAAAAACGATCACTAGTGGCAGTGCACTTGTATCAGAGTCTACAGCTGCAGCGCTGAACGCTCTTGCCAAGGTTGCTATCTACCTTATCTTGGCTTAGCTTTCAAACCATTCAACCGGGGATCAGATCGGAAGACATGACACGTATTACGAATTTTGGCAGGAAACGGACATATGTCGAGGCTGGCTTCAATACTGACCCTCAGTCACTGGCTGTGGCGGGAAGTAGTGTTAATGAGCCGTCTGTGGTGGAGAATACGGAGGTCACCAAAGAAGACAGCACGACAGTAGATGCGCCTCCAAAGAAGAAGCGCAAAAGAACAAAGAAACCGAAACCACGAGCGGACGAGCATGGCGGGGACGGTACAATTGACAGAAGAGACGACCAGACCAAAGATGGGGAAAATTTAATGGGAACGAACACCGTCGAGTCGAAATCGAAAAATTCGAAGGATCGACCGAACCAGAAAAGGGACAAAAAGACAAAAGGTGCGCTGCTTGCTATTCCTCCTCCAGTCATTTTTAAGCTTTGGGTCTCGTCTAGCTGCATCATGGCGTGCAGAACAATCAGAACTCAGGCGCCAGAAACGAATATCGGAGCGTCAGGCCGACACTACTTGTTTTGCTTGTCGCAAAAAAGGCCATGCCGCGAAAGATTGCCCAATCTCTCGTTTGGATGATTCTCTTGAAGATGAGGAAGGGAGCAAAGTCGTCTCTGGTGTAGGAATGTGCTATAGGTGCAGAATATCCGTTTTTTGCCTGATTCTCTGACATCTTAATGACATTTAGATGCGGATCTACACGTCATACGCTATCGCGTTGCAAAAAGCAGTCAAACCCTTCCGACCCGTTACCCTTCGCTGCCTGTTTTGTGTGTCACGGAAAAGGACATTTGGCATCGTCATGTCCGCAAAACAAAGCAAAAGGTATATATCCAAAAGGCGGATCATGCAAGCTATGCGGAGAGACATCTCATTTGGCGAAGAATTGTGGCCTGATGAAGAACGGTCAACATTCTAATTTCTGTTGTATCTTGAGTACATTGTTCATGGTGTGAGATCTACAGATGCAAACGGCAACAACAGTCCAGTGCTATTTGCACCTTCCGCAGAAGTTACCATAGGCGCAGATGAAGATGATTTCCACACCTTCAAACGCCGAACTGCTCAAATCGACAGGGACGAAAAGAAGGAAGAGAAGGCGAAGCGAATGGTGGATATGAGAGCTGGCGCGCATTCAGGCGTCGTAAAGGCTTTCGGAAAACCACCAGTGCCATCGACGAAAAAAGTTGTATACTTCTGAGGCTGTTCTCGACTTAATTTTAATTTCAACAATTAATAACCGTTCGAGGCACTTTAAAAGCTAATTGTATGTTTGAGTGTATTCATAACTCTTCGCCAGGCCTAGCATCCCTTTCCATGCAAGTTGGCTACTCGGTCCTCCTCTAGAACCAAAGTTACCACATTGTCATCATTTATCTCGTCGACGGAAAAGCCCTGGATCTGCTCCTCGACAGTCCACCAGTTGTCAGGGCCGCCGCCACTTGAATTTACCTTCGCGAGGGGTTTCTTGAAACCTATAAAAGTACTGATCAGTTGATTGCAGGACGGGCACTTGGAGCCGTTGATAAGAGATTTTTCCAGGCATGATTCGCAGGCGTTGTGTCCACAGGGACGATTAACACATGATGACAAGCTCCCCTGATGAAGGGAACACGGAGGTGGTGATTTGGGGTCGAGCATTGGGTCATAAGGCGCAAGCGAGGAGTCATCGTGCTGCCGAACAGACCGTATGTTGTTAAATCGACCTGTCGAGGGTAGAGCTGGCATCTTTTCGTCGTAAAGACAGAACCATGGGTAGCGGTATGCTTTGTATGCTTAAAATTGATCGTGCAGGTGGTCATCATTGTGATATCAAGAAAACGAAGCTAGTAATCGCTTACTACCAGGCACAATGGGCGACAAAGGAGGCACCACCCCGGTAATCATCTGCCGTGCAATACGTGTGGGTCTTCTCATGATCTGCAAAGAAGTATAGTAGACTCACTTCCCACGCAGTCGACGTCACGGTGTGCACCCATAATCGTTCAGGATTTTCATTGTCGTAACATTTCGTAAGATTGATGTCTTTGTATATTTTTTGCGAGATACGCCCTCCAGCAGCGACTCCCATTCGTGGCTCATCAAGAGGGAGAATACCTGCACAACAGAAGGATTTTAACAAGAAGAAGTATCGCATAGAAATTACGTACCACCTCCGCGAAGACGGAGAATAAGATGCAACGTAGACTCCGTCTCGACGTTGTAATCCGAAAGTTTGTGGTCATTCTTCAAAGGCTGTCCAGCGAAAATAAGCCGTTGTTGATCAACTGGGATGCACTCCTTCTCCTGCAAGCGTTCTTTTATGTTAGTTACAGTGTCGTCTAAATGACAGCCATCCAAAATTATCGTTTTGCCCGTCAAAGTCTTGATGAATATTCGCAGTCCGAACTCGGTCGCGAAAGCCCTGGCACCTTTACTTTGGTTATATCTGTGCATCAGATTATGCGGTAGAGAAACAAACTTTTACATGCGAAAGCCCGAATGACTGGCTTTCTGTTTACGAATTTGGCGTAATCTTCCAGAAGCACAATGGGCTGTGATCTTTGTGCAAATGCATGGTCAGCAACAACGTATTAATATCAGGACGAACAGGGCCACGTACTTAACGTGCATGTCAATTCTCTGTCCGTTCGCAATACGCAAATCAAGAGGAGACGACGTAATATTTAATGCTAACCCGAGATCACTCCGGAAAGTGACACACGAGTTTAAGTGCGGAAAGACATCGATTTGAATGCCACCCTGCTTGGCTTGTCCCGTGATTTGCTCTTCGATGGTGTATCCGTGACCGAGAGGCATGGCAACAAACTAAGGCAATGATTTACCTCGCCATTTATGTCAGAAACAAACAAGAAGGGTCTTACCTGACGAACTTCTCCAGGAGCAGTACAAATGCCGTCTAGCCATAGCTGTGCGCTTCCGACAACGTAATCCTGTGTCGATGTCGAAGGTGGTGATTTATCACGCGGAAGGCCTGTGATGGCATTTATTCCTTCAGCCAAATGATTAGCGTGTTATAAGTAACGGTAAGTTGGGATATTGGCCCACCCCCTACTGAAACTTTGATGGCGCAATCTTTAGAACCTTGGAAACTAATCCAAAGTGCCTCCCTCTGCAACATAGGCTGTGAAACCCGTCAGTTTTGACAAAATTGCACTGTAATGAACATTAACCATTATGACTCCGCCACGTGAGCTGATAGAGCTTGGAAGGTTCTGAGAAAAACGAGTTGCGGGGATGAGAGGAAAGGTGCCCAAGCCCTGTTCGAAATAAGTACATAAATCAATTAATTCAAGTCCTTGTCGTAGTGACACACTGGAGGCAGCAGGTAATTCTTTGCGTCATCTGGTACCCGTAGAGTCCTGTGGAACTGAATTTTGGCAGGGCCAACTACAATCGCGGATTCACGATAAGACACCACGCTTCCAGTCTTGCCTAATCGCTCGAGTTTCTCGCTGTTTAGGATGCTCTTGCTTTGTCTGCTAGGCGAAGACAACTTGTGGTATGAACGATATTGTTTGAAATAATCCACAAGTGGTTGGTTACTTCAACAAGGTTATTAGACGCTCGGACAACATGCAAGGCAGAAGACTTGCCGAGATATGCAGAGACATTCAGAAGAGTGTATGTCATACGACGATTTGCCATCTGTCACGAATAGCTGAGGAACAAGCGACTCGAGCTTTATGCTTAAATAGGGGTTGTCTTCCGGTAGATCTTTAGACATGGAACGAGGATCAGCTAAATAATATACCTAATGGGATGTACACAAATTATGAAGCTTACCAAGTTTTGAGCTGAGGACAGCTTGCAAATCATGAAGCTTGGTCTTTGGATCGAGTAAAACTGTTTGCGAAACGCAGTCGGTGGTGCCTAGAGTCTGTAGTTCGACTTCCACTGCGACGGATCCTTGTGTGGACGTTTCGTCGATAGTAAGCATTTCGCTGACTGGGAGCTGCTTAGATGTTTGATTCCAGGATGTTCGGACCTCGACAGCCGCAATGTCGCGCAGAAGCGCCCAAATTTGGGTACAGAATCAAGCTAGAATATATGCGGACTAGGTTCCTATGCCGAACAGAACTTGCTCCCAGTGGAAGGGCACCCGTGAAAAGCACACTGCGATTTAGGGTTGTAGAGCTTCAGTGCTTGTGGGTTGACCAAACACTGTTTAGCGGCATCTTTGCGGAGCCTTTTGCACCAAGCCGTCGGCATACAGGGATTGAATCGCATCAATGAGATAGAACAACATAGTTAGTTGGGCTCCAACGAAAGAGGGTTGCGAACTCTATCCTACATTAAGGCTAGGAATGCCATACAACTAGCAATATTTAACTCGGGAGTGGTATATCATACCTATTCCCTCGGTATGGGCTAAGGTTATGTGTCGTCATCGTTAGCAGCATTTGGGTTCGTTTACGGACATAATAATACTATTTGCGCTGGAAGTCTGCAGTGACCCCCAAGCGGTCAAGCTAGCGAATCGGAATGTCTGTTTCAAGATGCACTCACCCGAAAGATAACCTTGCTGAAAAAGTTATGGTTTAGTCGACTGAGGATGAAGAGTACGGCACTGACGATGTAGTATTAAATAAGATGGGTCTCAACGAAGAGCGCGAGATATATGTCATTCGGTAAAAGTAGAAAAGGGCCGCACCGGAAGGGAGAGCGAGGGTGTCAACGTCGGCTGCAGGAATAAGGACGGGCAGGAGAGAGGTATTGATATTGGCACCCGATATGAGGACGACGACGACGAGAGCCACAGTTGCATCGTGATGAATTATAGCGTGCAGTGGGGAATAGAGGGTATCTGCTACGGGAAAAAATGATTTCGGCCAACCAAGATCAACCGAGATCTAGCCGAGATCTAGCCGAATTTCCTGTTTCTCCACGAGTTCTCCCTTTGCTTCTACTAGCATTCTTATTCAAGTGCTATCCAACGCCTTCCAATCGAGAATTTATAAAGGTATATGGAGGTTGACTGGATTGGAGTGCATGATCCCTGGGTCGGAGTCAATCCAGACATGGGTGCAATGCGTCGTATTGTTTGCGAAACTTTTCGGATTTCTGACTGTGATTGTGGACCAGCCATCCCGGTTGGAGATTCTCGCTATGCTCGCGTGTATTCTTTTTCACTCCCTGGCTCTCGCAGTGTCATCGCGCGCTTGGTCGCACCTATAAAACCACTATTCAAGACAGAGGGTGAAGTGGCAGCGATGGATTTTGTTCGCAGTCGAACCTCTCCCTGTTCCGAAAGTTTTCGTATACTCCTCCGAAGCAAACCCAGTAGGGGTCGAGTGGGTCCTCATGGAACACATGCCGGGAGTCGAGCTTTGTGAAGCATGGAAAGAGCTTGATTATGACATGAAAGCCCGATTTGTTGGCGACCTCGTCGATATGTATGATCAACTCTCTCAGCTCAAAGCAGACTCTTGCGGTGCCATCTATCACAGTACTCGTCGATCAATGGATCTATTCTACTTGCCCCTTTCTTCAACCTACGCTATTCGTTCACCGAGATGGAAACCATTATCCTCCATGTCCCTTCAATCCTTGCGAGCTCATTGTCACCACCCGCTCTGCGATAGTGACAATTTTTACGAGATAGGTCCCATCCAAGATTGTGCGGTCCTCCGGTACGCTCTAGTTGTCCCTCCACCTTCTCAAGCACCTCCGGTTTTCACCACTGTCGACTACGTCCGTCTACTTGCCTACAACGGTTGTCCCTCCACTCGTTCCGCTCACGATGAACCAACGCGAGACAAAGTTGTCAAGCTCTTTGAAAGCCTACATGCCTTATATTCTCGTCATCCACTCTTCGGTCCACGCGCCGACCCCTTTATATTTCGTTTCTGTCATGGAGATTTGCACGACGGCAACATTCTCATCGATCCAACCACTGGTAAAATCACTGGGATCATTGATTGGGAATGTGCTGGCTTCCGTCCTTGGTGGACAGATGTGGCAGGTGTTGGTTGGCTAGATGAAGACCGCGAGCGATTCTTATTCGGAGCAAATCGTCCGAATAAATTTTCCAATGATAAATCCAACTCTTTGAACTCAAGGTCAGATGGCTACCTGCGCGCTCTATTCCGTACAGAACTCCATAAGCGGAACCCGGATTTGTTTTCCTGTTTTATTGGTGGGGTGGAAATGCGTGCCATGCTGCACGCCGCAACGGACATGCCTATGCCAGTAGGTGAATCTAGAGTTTTTTTGACCACATATGAGGAGATTGGGTGTTGGAACCGGAGTCGACGCGGTCCATTTCCGTTCGACATGATGGCTTGGAGACATACCAGAATCACCCTGGATGAAATGGTTCGTATTTTTCGTATTTTTTATTTATTTGACCTCAATCTGACAAATGGCTAAGGCACGGATAGCGAAGACACAGAAGGCAGAAACAGTGGTTTTGCATACTTAGTCAGAAATTATCGTGTAGATAGGCATCTCAACTTAATAATCCAATTTGAGCTCCGTTTACCTTAGTACACCACCATTTCGTACAGACCATGTCCTCATGATATTAGACCTCAAATCACTCGACCCTCAATGACACAGATGTCTTGGTGACATTTCTCATGAGGTCCCTCAGACACCTTAGGTCAACACCAGGGAGCCGTTTAAATATTCATTGTAAATTTCCGCTGGCACTACCAGCTAGCATTGTACTTAGGCTGGGCTTTCTTCTCAGTGCACATACAAGTGAGAATAGAATGCAGACTATTATTGAGTGTATATAGTAATGGGGAATAACAACAGAATGGAGCACGAAGACAAAATTAGGTGAAAATTAAAAGGGAAAAAGAATGACCATGCACTTTCAACTTCAAAACATCATTATGTGTCCTTGACCTCCATCAGATCTGCTTCACCAGCAGGAAGCAAATCAGTCAAAGTGGAAGCAGAACCATATTTGGTTTCATCATCATTGAGAATCTTTTTGAATACCCTAGGTTGTTTCAGTCAGTTTGAAGGTGATCAAGAAGATAATTGACTGGGACATGTGAATCTTTCTCTTCTTGTCCTTATGTTTTTTGTGAATCTTGACGAGCTGTTGATCAATGACTTTCCAATATTTTGGATCTTTGGCAGGGCCCTTCACATACATATGTCACTAATCCATCATGTCTGTCAGGGGAGGGGTGCCAGAAGATGATAGAATAATGAGCTGAGGCTACTAAGCCTCAGTGAAGTGCAGTTCCACACCGTATGAGGAACGATTACAGAGTTAAACAAGGGACTGAATTCTCGAGCGTGAGGTGTCAGTAAATTGAGTTTCAAGACTACCCGAGACTGAATGCTAAGGAGGGAGAGGCGGGAGGGAAGAGAAATTTTGTACAGTGCGAGTGATGTGGAAGAGGCCAACGAACAGGAGGTGGCGCCACATCCACTCGCTTAGGAAGCACTTGTTTAACTCTGTAATTGTTCCTCATACAGCGTGGAACTGCACGCTTCCTAATTGTGCTTGTCGTTTCAAATTCTATGCGGGTTTGGGAGAGAAGAATCAATCGCGTCACTGAAACGGGACTGAATTCTCGAGCGTGCTTGGACATGGAGTTCCTCTTGGCATTACGAGGGACAAGACATCGGCTGGGCGGAAGCCATGGCAGTAGAGCTTGCTGCTCGTATACTATTCGAAAGAGGACTCTCCAATGCCTCTATTCTCATCAGAGGAGATAACCAAGGTGTCGTTGGCTCTTATGGACGTGGGCATGGTCAAAACCTACATGTTAATTTGGCTATTAGATGAACAGAAGTCATCGGAACTTCTTCAAATGTTTTATATATGCTTGAGTACGTCGAATCAAAGCAGAACAAGGCCGATCCTATTTCTTGTGGTGAGTTAGGACCCTTGGTGAAGCAGATAACTGACTACATTCAGCTCCCCAAGGAGCTAGCACCCTTCCTTTGTCATGTTTAGCACACCAATAATTCAACTTGCGTTGGCCAATATCAACGCTAACCCCAATGTAGCTCTAACCACACCCCCAACACCTGATGTCAGGAATACGTTGAGCATACCACGTACATTAGAGGGTTGAATCTCAAAACCCAGACAACCAAAAAATAATAACAAGTATTCTCCATCATTGTTTCGTCCACATGTACCTGCTTCCAAATGACTTTGATGCTGGACCTCTCCTCATGCGATCTCTCATCATAACAATATTACTTCTTGTTTACCTATTTCCACCGCTTCCACTTTATTACGGGTCATGTTACTCTCACTCAAAGAGAAGACGCGCTCTAATTATGGCGCTGGTCTACTTCGCTTCACTCAGTTCTGTGATTCTCACAACATCTCCAAAGTAGACCGTTGTCCCGCATCAGAAGTAATAATCTCCGCATTCATAGCTTCCTATGCCGGCCTTCACTCATCGGATTGCATCAACGGGTGGTTGTTGGGCATCAAATGGTGGTATAAATTCCAAGGAGCCGAATGGAACGGTGGAGATATGCTAACCATGGTCAAAAAAGGTGTCGCAAAATTGGTACCTACCTCCTCTCGATGGGACAAACGAGAACCCGTCACCCTAGAACGCATGCATTGCCTGTTGCGTGGCCTAGATCTCTCAAATGCCAAAGATGCCGCAATCTATGCAGCCTCCTCTGTCGCTTTCCATGGAATTTGTAGGTTTGCAAATGATAACATTCTCTCTCCGTCTCTAACCCTCGTTTACTAGATCCTGCGAACTTTGCATCCCGAGCTGTACACTTTTCGACCCAGCTTGACACGCTACAAAATCAACTATTATCCAATATGATCAGACCATAACCGGCATTGAATACGCCTCCTTCAACATACCTTGGTCTAAAACTACTGGTACCAAAGGCGCCAAAATATCGATCACAGATATTGACGACCCCATGACCCCTGTACCCGCTCTCAAACACCATCAAAAAGCCAATATGAACGTACCCAATGATGCACCTCTTTTCGCATTTGAGACATCTGATGGTGACTGGGCACCTCTAACAAAGTCCAATTGGCTCTCCAGATGCAACAAAGTTTGGACGGCAGCTGGCTTCGAACCTTTACTAGCACATGCCTTCCAAATCGGAGGTTGCACTGAAATGTTACTCCGGGGTGTCAATCCTGATGTCGTCTGCGTCCAAGGATGATGGGTTTCAAAAGCTTTTCTCCAATACTGGTGCAAAATCCAATCTATATTACCTCTTTTTATCTCAAAATCTTTCTCCGTCGCTCATGTATCTCTTACAAATTCTTCTATGTCCCGTTTTTCATCAAAATATTCTGTAACCTAACTTACTCTATAACTTGCTCAAACTACTCTGGAGTCGCTAACACTCGCAGCCTTATGTTTGGGAGAGTTGGTAAGCTGGTTCCTGCCTGTCATGAGCCTGTGCTCCAGATTTGGGTAGTCTTGAAACTCAACTTACCGACACCTCACGCTCGAGAATTCAGTCCCGTTTTGGTGACACGATTGATTCTTCTCTCCCAAACCTGCGTAGAATTTGAAACGACAAGCGCAATTAGGAAGCGGACTATATATACAAATATGCGAGTGGCTGTGCTATGATCTGATAGAAACAACCAGAAGTCCATCAGAATCCCAGATGGGGAGATGAGCCCTATCTATCTAGGTATAGAGGGGACCAATTGTTTTCCCAGATGCACAGAGGGGGAAGGGCATAATCCTTCTCTAGGACTTGCTGATGGAGGGTCACCTCCTTAGATACAAGGTGGTCTGTCTTGCTGTGAGGATGGTATTCTGGGATAGCAATGAGGTTGGTGGGTGCTTTCTCTGGCTGTGGAGTGTGGAAGTGTGAGAATAAATCGGAGGTGAATCTATACAGGATGTAGCCCTTGTCACAATGAATGGGCTCTTTTAGACAAATAAAATTGATGGGGTATTTTGCCACAGGAAGATAAATTGAGATAGAGCTGTCCTTGAGATGTAATGCAACTCCTGACTTGAGCTTGGTTTCATCTGAAGGGAGGACCCTTCTGAGGCAACCAGACACAGCGATGAACCAAGCACATGGGCGAGTAGGGAAGCACATGTAGTATAGACAGGTGGCTTGGACAACAGTATAGTCACTTGCCTGAAGCCCACCACTCTCCTCCTAAAGGCTGCATTGGAGGAGCCAGTTCTGGAGCTTTATCATAGTGGGTGACAAATGAAGGGCTGTCATGTTCAATGTTGGATTAGGATTGGTGTAGGCTGATATGAGGGGGTTGATAGGCACAATGTGATTCAGCATCAAATCTACGGCATCTGACATGTCAGGCAGCAGGGTTGAAGGTCACATGGGGATGAGAGCTTCTGAAGCAGCATCCTATATGTTAGGACCAACAAGTTCAAAGTTCATGAAAGGGTTGGTTTCAGTGGAGGTTGACATGGTGGGGGTTGTAAAAAGGTGGGGGCCATTTTTTCTATTGCTTTAAAGCCTCCAGCTGATACTCTGCACGCCCATATTGGCATGCTTCATGTTCCTTTGACTCCCTGATCCATTCCCTCAGATTCCATGTGGTGGCTAACTAAACCCAATCTATTATCTCATTAACCAACCTTGGCTTCTACCAAGATCAGGTTACCCTTGTTCTAGTTCCTGCCTCTGTCCTTAGGCACATTCCTTCCCTGACTCTTGGTGAGTGAAATATTATTATGAGATAGAGAAATACTAGATTTAAATTATAACTCCACTCCAAACATTTTTGGAGTAGGACAGCGTTGCCACAAAATTGCAAAAAGGTCAGTCCAAAACCTTCTGCATGCTATTACAATGAATAATTGGCAGAATGTCTTCAAATAAAATTTCAGACACAGACATAGACTCATTTCCCCTAAATTCTGATAGTTCCGAAGGGATGGAAGGATGAGGAAAGGGCAGGAGAAATATAATAGTGTTCGATTGCAAAAAGGTGGCTCAGTGATAGTATTCAATATGAGTGATGACAGTCAATCACTCCCCATATGCTTTTAGGTTCAGTGGGCAAGTCAGTGGGGTTTCAGATACAACTCGACAAATCAAATGTTTCTTGCGGGTGATAAATTTGATTCGGGAGAGCAGTATTGATCTACAAGTGATCTAACGCGAATCAAAGTGCTAGCATGTGTGGAAGCATAGAGCACCCCTTTTTGACATCATCAAAACGACACCTCGAAATTCGTTACAAGAGCAACTTAAAGAAATACAAGGCGGTATTTGGAACATTCTGTATCTGAGACAAACCCATTCCAAGAAGCCGGTGAAATGCCAGGCATTTACCACCGCGCACGGGATCATGGATGTCTAGCCGACGGTGCCTGAGAGCAAGCTTGATAACTCTGCGCCTTAGGAATTAAGTGCCGAGATGAGAGATCAGAAGGGCACACAACATACCTCTAGAATTTTCTAGCGCGCCCTGTGTATGGAATCAAGGAGGGCCATCGCTATCCAACGTCCACGCGTTCTCTTTGATGAGCTTCTCTCGTTCAAGCAGGTACTTTCCTAGATAAATCACGGAATATCATCAGTGAATGTATTAGCTTAGGCTGCTCGCTAAAGACCTACCTTCTTTGTATTTTTGTGATGGATCGGCGGCTTTGTGATAAAACCATCCTAGACGCTCATTGCAGCCTACGCAGAAAACGTCTGCCACAGTATGAACTCCCGTGCTTAATCGTATATTTCAGGCATTTGTCCCATAAACCGCCCTAATGAATGGATGTGGACTTACAGAAGGGGCCTATCTTCCTTCTTGCCTACTTTAACATTTACCGCCGAATGCATTAAGCTAGACGATCCTGTCGATCAATGAACAGTTCCATTTGCACGAGAAATCCATCTGACAAGCCTCTACCCTCCCGTCCAGAGAAGGATTTGCTGATGAGTTCATCTTGGAGCGCCTGATGAATTTTAGTCGGGACTAGCAGCAGGCGCTAAAAACGAGCGTTACGGACGATAACAGCTGCACAAGTCGAGCAGGACAGCTTTGGATGGTCGCAGAAAGTATGTACGACTTGCGTCTTCGTGTCAGATGTCGGTGAGGTCATTGTAAGGGTCAAAGAGCTCAAAGATCATCGCGGTCGCAATGAAAGGCCGAAGACCAACACAACCAAATTTGGTTATCCACGCGCGCCTAATTTCACTTCAACTCCAAGCCCGCGAAAGTTTCGAGTGGATATCTTGATGAGCTAGCTCAAGCAATACGCATCACACATAACTCAAGGGACTTGTCGCGAATGTCTCGCTCAGCCGATAGTAATTTCAACTAGCCCTTCGTCCATTCTTTAACATCACTTTCTTGCAACCAACTTTCTTTACCGCTGGATACGTACAATTTATAACTTATAGCCTAGGGCTTCAATTACAGGCACTCATTTCTGGTAATATTAATTCCATCCAACCAATCATATTCCTTTGGTAATTATTTTTACTTTACAGCGGACGGTTTACTTCAGCCGTTGGACGTGCTGTCTCAAGCTGACCGCGTCGTTATTTTCATTCCCTCTCGTCCAATCATTTATTATGAGTGCAGTACTTGTTAAATGTTCAAGTAATATGCCCAGGCAATGGCGCAAGATAAGTAAGGTACTCCACATGAATTCAGGAGGCTATCTTTTCTGATGCAAGCGAATGCGTAAGTGCATGCTTTTACATATTATCTACCGATTTTATCTTGAACGCCCCGTCTATAATGCTCTATGACGAACGTAGTTTCGCGCTGTAAGACTTCGAGTACACCGAGGAAGATTTGAAGTGGCCATAATTGTTTGCCGTCGGCCACGTGTTTCTGGTATTTTAAGCATCCCTGTCGACGGACCCATCTTTTCGGTTGAATACCTTTTCTTCATACACCAGATTCGCTTTCTCGTTGAGTGCAACTTGTGGATCGGAAAATGACTAAATTTGGCGAACGAGCTGCCGTATCCGATCACTCTTCCTTCGAACCGCAATATTTGAACCAGAAAAGTTCTTGACTCAGTCCTCCATGACGAACGGACCACCGCCGTCCTCAGCTGGCCCATCCCATCATCCGTCCCAGTTTTCAACCCCATTGCAAAATCAGCCACAACACTCTGCCTATTACCCTACACACGGACAGCCCACTCACCAGCCTCTACAATCCACAAATACACCTGGCCAATCTTATTTCAATGCAAACTATCAGGGCCCCAGCTGGCAACAAAATGCTTGGCAGCTCCCTACACACCCATACACTCCTGGCACGACATCGTACCAACAAAATTATGGTTTCCCCCAAGTGCCATACCCACAGTATCAAACCGAACGACCGCAGCCAGTGCGTTTCTCTGCGCAAATCCTTCCTCAGTCTCATCCTCCACCGAAATCGCGGTATAAACCACCTCCGGCCCCGAAAGTGCGCACTCCAACACCGTCACCACCACCTCCCGAATTTCACCGTCACTGGGACTCGGTCATAGCATCGTTTTTGTCAAGTCTTGGCCTCACCCAAGCATTACGAGGATTTGAGAATGATATGCTGGTTGTGAATGAGGACTGGGAGAGACAGAAGGTGCCAAAAGCCATAGGGGATCTTATGAGGGATCTGATGGTGAGTCAATATTTCTGGCATATACTCGGCGGCATCATGACGCATTCGAATCAGAGTCTGGGGCAATCGCCAAATATTGATCGAACAGAGAGGTCATTAGACGAGAGAAAACAGGATTATATGCACGTCATAAAAGGCACTGAGCCTCGTTCTCAGACATCTGTAAGTTCTCGTGAAGACGATTTTGTCTGGGATATAATTCTGATATTCTGTTGTCATTGTCAGATAAATAAATCTATTTCTTCATTTCTTGCACAGAACAGAGCACGAAACGATGCATCAAATCGCGCTGAATTCCTACAGTCTCTCGCTGAAAAGCGTAGACAGTTAAATCCTGACACTGAAGACTCTGACATGGCTTCCATATCTGAGGCCTCGTCTTGTGCACGGGCGGACGCCAAACTTCTTAATAGGGATGTGCAGATGAAGTACGATATCGCCAAGAATGAGGAAGGTCCGTTGCGAAGGACAGTAAGGCATGGAGCAATGCCACAGGATATACCAAATCCGAAGGGCAAACGAAGAAAGACCGCTGCCACCATGGACAGGGTTAGTCGGGAACGGCATCCTGGTTTAGATGAACGCCTAGCGAATATAGAATCACATCTTGCAGTTCGCTATGGTAAGCCCATTCGCAAATTTTGTCTCCTTTAAAAGCTTGTGCTGATCATAGTACGTAGTGCCTTCTCCTCCACAGTCCCTACTCGACCGATTGAAATTCTTAGAAGATCACCTCATAAGGCTCGAGAAAGACTATCCGCCTTGGGCAGCGCTCCATTTCAATCAACCCCATCGTGGGGTAAGTTACATCCCTATCAGCCTTAGTTGAGATTTCGCTCCCGGCACTCATTGCTCTGGCATTTGTTGCAGTGGCCACCTCCACCTCGTCCGACACCTATAATTGTTCCATCACACCTAACATCAACAAATAATAATGTTCAGCTCCAGACAGCAGTGACATCAAAATCTGCTCAGTCATCTCAAGATGCAGGCAAGGTCAAGAACACGAAGTCGAGTTTGCATAGGGCTGTAATGGAGAGACTAGAAGTGCAGAAAGCCATGAGTGATCTCGCCGGTCGCGGAATTGGTAATGCCGAAGAACATGGTTGATTCAATGCTCATGCTAAATACTATACATGTGATTGGTAAACAGAACAGTAGTGACAGACGTCAGAATGATACAAGAGTCCATGCAGTATTGTTCGTGCAAAATTAATGGGAACGAAAAAGACAAAAGATAGCGACCGTACAAGATTTGCGAAACCTCCATATTCATGATCGAGACCTAGCTGCCTTAGAAGATTCTGGCTTTGGTAATACATCTTGACTGGCGCTGCGATTGTGCCTGGGGCTCAATGCAGCACTGCCAATTTCAAATATCCTCTGCATGAACGGAGTCGGTAGTTCACTGACTTCTCGACGCACGGGGGGAGCAGATTCCGGGGTCGGCAGCTTCGCGTCTGCAGGAGGTGGAGGATTTGATGTGGTGTTTAAAATGTCACCGGAGGTCATTCCCAACAGCTTTTGCACAATGAGTGGTGGTGGTGGTGGTGGCGGCGGTGGTGGTGTTGATGTCTCGGGCAAAGTTTGTAGATTGCTCCGTTGGGACGGTTGAGCGCGAAGAACCTGCGATATTGCGCTTGCACGTCGTGAACCAGCTTCTGAGTCATTGTGTCGGAAGAGTATGTCTGAGACTGACATGGTGACACTATCCGTTGGTGATGCTGGTTCTTCGTAATGATAGGACGACGTGGCGGTTGTTGTGTAGGGTTGCGGGGATAAACTCGAGGAATGGCGTGGGCGTGGTTGGTCTGTACCAAATGATAGGCGATGATGGGGCGAATTGGGTGTAGACGCGGGGAACTGGACACGCGGGCCACGCGGTCTGGCCTGCTGCGATGGCGCACGTGGTATATCGAAAGTTACGGAAGCGTGCGACGCGGAAGGTGGTTCTGTCCTAGGACCACTTGGGGTTTGTTGACTGGGAACTGTAGTAGCGCTCCATCGAGACTTTTCCGGTTCACTTCGTTGCGATGCGTTAGAGTCGTTGGATGAAGGCGGAGTAGAACCAAAGTCAAGAAAGGACCATCTGGTAATTGGAATAGGTTCTGAATGTGGGTCGAACTTTACTTGCGATAGGCGCTTTCCATCCTGCGAATCTCTGCGTCGTTCTGGTTCTGGGTTTTGTTCGGGGCTTTGCGAACGTATTTGTGCCAGTTGTGACGTCCTCAGCCCCCTGCTATTTCCCCTCAGCCCTCTTACGTCAGCGAAGTCGACGGTAAATGGGGTCCCTTCTCTGATATCTAAATACGGTGCATCGCGAGGCTGCTGACTATTACCTAGCCGGAGCCGGTCAACATTATGCGCCCCCATCTCTTGTGCCCGCATCGAGGGTCTGAACCCGCTCACGAATTGCGCCTCCGATGTCCTTGGACTAAGTAATAGTTCGGCTGCACCATGATAGTCAAATTCCCTGCTCTGGATGCTCATCGCATCGTCATCATCATTATCACGCGTTCCTGGGTTGCCGAGTAGACGCGCCCCGCTCCCTAGTCGTGTATGCCCACCACTGCGTGGGATGCGCGTATTAGGAAAAGGCATAGGCCCGCTTGGCTGGTCGGGACGTTGCGGAGAAGTCCGTTGTGTCCTCCCGTGGGATACAGGAGAGAGGTCGACCGTGTAAGCTTCCCATTGACTATGACGATTACTATGGCGGCTCGAATCAACAGGGATGATATCAGGCCTGCTCTGCTGACTTCCCAATCCGAATTGTAGCCCTGCAAATCTTATGCTTGTCCCCGTAGAGCTTGGCTTCGTGGCTTTGTCTTCGCTTTCACCGCCAATGTCCAGAATACCACCGCCTGCCTCGGCTTCTTTATCCCTACTGCGCTGGGCCCTCATCTCGTGTGTTCGGCGCCTAGATCGTGGACGGTAGACTAGGAAGTAGCCAAAAACTAGGCCGAGGAGAATAAAGGTGAGCACACATGCTAGTCCGATGGCTGCTTTTGTGCCGCGGGTATTCGTAGAACTTGCGTTTGAGGTAACTGGGGTAGGATTGGGACTGCACGGATGGTGTATCATACTGATTAGTGTCTAATCAAAGGTGAGCAAACGGCACATACTTTGTGTTGTTCTGAGCTGTTGTGTAGTTTACTCCATTGACCTTGAGAGCCAGTACACGATCCTCCATGTTTTGTATTACTAATTGATGTTGACGGGAATCATCAATGTCGGTGGCATAAAACAAAAGTGCCTCTGAATAGGAAAAAGAGGAGTGGCCCGACAAAATTGACGTTTGGTTGTCAAGGGATACGGAGTATTGTCCACTGGCATCTGAGATGAAACCAGAGGCCATTACTGTTCGGCCTGCAGAAAAATGGAGATCAAATTATGATTAATTATTTGAACGATCGGTTTTTAATCAAACACCCGTCGATGATGGGATCACAGCGTACCCTGAAAAGCAATTTCAACGCGATCCCCAGAGTTAACCGAGTAGTGGAATGATAAATTTTGTCCGTTCTCGTCAAATACCGACTGATACGACCACTGACCGAGGAATGCGACGTCATTGTCATCGATAGTTTTCGATACGAAAGTTGAACTACAAGTAGACTTAGTAATCGTTCTGAACCAATGTTGGGATACTAACTTACTTGATATCGTCTGGTCCTGGACTAGATGTGATGAGGGCTTCATCGAAAGATATGAACGAATCGGGCGAAGGGGAGGAATCCGTGTGCACAATCAAAGATACCGTGTGGTTTACATCAATTAGGTCATAAAATTCGGCTAGAATCCCATCTGCCAGCGATGTTGAATTAGCTTCCGTGCTTGTTCCGTCGAGTGTTAAGTTGTAAGAAGCTTGGGAGGCAGAGCCAAATATCTGGATGCCAGTGCCTATAACATCGGTCCATTAACAAGACCCACCGAATATAAGTAAAGTGATACGCACCTGACCATTGAATAGAAAAGGAAGCACCATCCAGTGATGTACGATGCAGGCTAGCGCCTTCACCTATTTGACCTTGATAGGCGGCATAACCTGAGTTTGTGTAGTAGGGATTCCATCCAGCAAGCAGGTCAGGCGGGCCAAAGGTATCTGCAAATGGGTAGTACGCTATAGATGGAGAGGTATCATCTATGTAGATCTGCAGAGGGTTCGCCATCAAAACACAAGCCGCCGCGACCGAGTGGCAAGGAGGACGCTGAGAAGAGAGGGAATGGGTCGGAAAGGTCGTTATGCTCCTAAGTATGGCTTGCTCTTGTCAATCAGCCCATCATGGGCATGAGGCAGCATGCAATAACAAAAAAATCCCCATATCAACGGAGAATAGCCGGGACGTGTGCCATGATTTGATAAGATTTCCATCTCGGGCGCCTGCCAATCTTAGATTGCCTTCAGTACTACACCCCTTTGCCTACACCCCTTTGCCTCTGCTACTTCCTCGGTTCGGTCGTACCCAGTGTCTATATTACGAGTACTGTATATCTAGGGTCCTCTTTTTCCACTCTTGCATCCATCCCATCGGCAAAAGCCAATCTGCATTCACCAGACTGCGACAACGCCATTAAACAACTCCATCAAAAACAACCACCGCCATCGTCGTGCCGGAATATTCTCGCTTTACTGTTTCATTAGTTCCATTTAGTCGTAGTTATTGCCGGTTCACTCCAAAATATGATGTCTGGCCTTGGTGACCTGCCAACCCCGGGCACACCACCTTTCTTTCCTGCGTTGTTAGCCAGCATCCGAGCAGCCGCTCCAGGCCTGCCATTGGATCCTGTTGTGATGCAAGCTCTGCTTCTATGCTTGCTGGCTGGCGACAAGAACTTGATTCTCCGGACTCGCGAGGAGGACGTGCCATCCGTGTCCAAGCTTGCAGCTTCTGTGAGTATTCAGGCACGATGATGGCATTCTTGTCCTCGATCCATGCCATATCTCCTCCACGTTATTTCTTTTGCTTTGAGTGAAACATGATGGAGGAGGAGGTCGGTACGATGTGACCTGATTATAATTGCCCGATAAATCCGCAAAGCTGTACTGATCTGCTTGCTGACGCAATTGTAATTCACATACACCATAGACGCTCACTTCGGTTTTTGGCTACTCGACCCATAAATTAAAAATTCGCGCGGACTCAAAGCAACAGACACCCCCGGAATTTCTACGGTCTCTCTTCCTGCATTCCGCTACCCCCGCGCCAAGTTCATTGAGTGTCAGCGATGACCTTGGTAACGCCAGTACAACATCCGCCAGACACAAAACTGTACAGAAACGTCGTCCTAGATCGCGTCCATCACCGCCTGGAGGCACAATCTCGACGACACAACGACAGTTATTCCAGAGGTCGCATTCATACCCTGCTGACGATCCAGCTAGCCCCCTGGATGCCACGGGATTGCCATCAAATTTGAATTCGTCGTCCTTCGCAAGTCGCATCCAACACCCGGACTCATTGAAGACAGATTTACAGCGTCCGGTACTGCGTCCTCCAGGTGTACACACGGATCCAACCCCATCACTACAACGTCATTTCAGCTATGATGCCTTGACCTTACCCAGCGCTTTGGTAGTCACGGGGCTTGAAGATGCAGGCATGCCTGCGCAAAGATCTCTTTTGAAGGTTTTGTCCGAGAAAAGAGTTATCCTAGAGGATGACGAAGGCGAGTGGGTGTGGAATTTGCCCGACGGGTTCATTGTGGTTTATATATGTGTGGCGGACCCAAGAGAAAGACCGGCAATTCATAAAAGCCTGGTGAGCTTCTGAGCATCCGACCGCATCCGGCAGACTCACTGGAATGTATAAATTAGCTTGACAGATTTGCCATGAGCACAACCATCACATTGCATCCCTCTACGCAACAAGCGATCCGATACACGCTCTTGCATCACCGCTCCCACTCTACATCTCCGTCCATAATATCACCATCTGCCCCAATTTTCCCTGACACGCTCTTGAAATCTCTCCGTTTACTCGCATCCTCCCCACCGCTATTCTCTAAGGATTTCAAAATAAATATTCACCCGACTCTTTTTGTGTACATCTCTGACCTCTTCTCAGCAGCGCGACATCACCAGCAGCTGGACGGGACACTTCTGACCGCTCGAGCCCTTAAAGACGTAGAAGCGCTCGTAAGGGCTGGAAGAATTATTGGAGGAGATTTAACCGGCGTTGAATTTATCAGAGCCATGAGTAAGGGCGCCGAAGCGAACTCAGAAGAAAACGACGACAACGACAGGAGTGTCGAAGATGGTGATATTGAGAGCTTGGAGATAAGCCCGGACGGGGAAAATGGTAAGGACTCTCGGCATGAAAATGCTAACTCAGGGGAAGCCTACCCCATGCCTGATGAAGCCCTGGACGTATCGGAGGCGGATATAGCACGGATCGTGCCCCGCGTGCTTTCACATCGTTTGCGGGTGAGAGATAGCCCGGAGGATGAAATCTTGGGCAGCTTAATGCACACTGCTGTGGGTAGCTGTACGGCCTGTGAAGTAGAGGATGAAGAAGATGACGTGAAGAAGCAGAGTACGCGGGAACGGAGAACGGTCAAGGACATCTTGGTCAAAATACTGGCTGAAGTATAAACTAGCTGGTATGAAGCACATCAGCAACGAGTGTGTTACATTCGATCACGGATCAGGAACAATGATCTCGATCCTTAGCTTCCTTAGCACTGCCATGATGGGTGTGCCTATCCATATATCCTTGAGATGCGATGTTGCCATCAAGGACATAGGTCCCGCTACACCCGGGCCGCGGAAATAATGGATGTGTTGGTGTAAGATTCTCAAATGAATACTTATATTATGGGAAGTCGGGACCAAATGAGATAGAAGAGCAGTCTGTTCGTTAATCTTCAACCCGCTTACGAGGAAAAAATCATTATGTCTCCATTATTGACAGGCTTGGCCCAACCGAAAAATAAACGTAAAAGGCATTATTTGAATTATCAAAGAAACAGAAATCCTGTGTCCGTAATCGTGGTATCGTAATTTAAACCCTCTCGTCTATGTATTAAACCTTCCAAGTGCCTTTGTCCCTAGCATGCATATGTCTCGCAATGGCTAGGAAAACTGTGCCAGTACAGACAGTCACTCCTGCAAAGACGGTGGGTTTCCACCATTGCAGGTCGTCGCCTAATAAGGCTCTAAAATATGAAAAATCAGTAAGATTGCGGATGGCATACATAGACGAATGGTAACATACCCGCAAATCGGAGTACCTGTCAAGTTCAACGAATACTAAGTAACGGGCAGATATATCAAGAATCAACGTTCGCACCTGTAAGGGCTCCAAAGGCATTTCCGAAGAACCCAATGCCAATTCGAATACCCATTTCTCCCATGGAAGAAGCGAGCGTCTACCATTTTTATCATTAGTCGAACGTCAGACGCAAAGATAGAATCCACGAACCATGAAAATACTTGGTAGCAGTGAAATGAAAGCTCCAGATAAGAAGCCATATAAAATCGCAAACACGATAAAGTCGGCCGTGTTCTTAAGCCCTAACCACCCGAAGATCATGACAGCAGTGGCGAACGAGAAGGGGATGATCATATTATATGGTCCAATTTTGTCCGCTACGAAGTTGGGTAAAATCCGGCCAAAGACGGATGCGCCGTTCAGAATCGCGAGCTGTGAGGTGAATTTTATGCGGTCAGCAAATTCGCCAATTATATCAGGTTAGGGTGGTCTCACCAGGTAGAATGCCAGGTTCTCGTCAACTCCCTTGGATTGAGCGAAGACTGTGAATCCGTAATCAGGATGGCGTTTCAATCAACGGTATAGAATACCTACTCTGCAAATAGAAAAATGGCATAAAGAATCCCCATGTGCAGAAAAACCCTCCAATTATCGCCAACTGATACGCTCGGTGATTGAAGATCTTTTTCAAGTCAGGTGGCGGCAATTGCATATGTGCTGGACGAAGGCGACGAGGAGGTAATCTCGGAGCCACAAGTAAATTGGCAATGACGAGAGATCCCAGCACGAGATACGCCGATGCTCGAACAGCGGACGCGAACCCTATCGATGAGATGAGGTTATTGAGCATGATGGGGAAGACCACCCCTCCAACCGAGCTCCCCGCAATGACAACGCCAATCGCGAAGGAGCGTCTTCGTGCGAACCAGTGCGATATTACTGACGTGGCTGTAAAATGTCATCAGTGTTTGTTCGGTATTGTTGCGATAGTCTGGCGAACCTGGGAGGAAAAGAAGTCCAGTTCCCAGACCAGCTCCGACACCTTGAGCCAAAAACACCTGGTAGAACTTGTTCTTGGTGAGGGACAGCTAGTAAAGTACTTTGAGTTCAAGATTACATCGACAACATCAAGCCTCAAGACACACCATGAAGAGAGACAATGAATAAACAATGCTGCCACCAAAAATCAAATGCCTGCAGTAACCCTCATCAAACAATTTCCCGGCGGGATAACCCAAGGCAAATTGCATGAAAAGTTGAAAGGAGCCTATCCATGATATCGTCGAGTCTGGTTTACCAAGGTGCGTCGAGTAGTACGCCTGGTAGACACCGAAGGCATTGAGCTGCGAACCAGGTCGTTCAGAAGACATGGCTTTGATACGCAATGTAAGTGGCAAGACTCACATAACCAAATGTTGCAAAAATGATGAACCAGGAGCCCATAACGACAGACCATGCACGCAACCCGCCGTCGGGAACAGAGGGACCAGGCGGAGGACCTCCTTTCTCAGGCTGTTGCGCCTCCGCATCATGCATCGTGTTGACAGATTCTGGTCGTAAGCTTTTTACCTCAGCTTGCATGGCTGTATCGTCATGCAAGGTGGACAACTGGATAATTTGGGAGGTCATATCTAGTCCTTAGCTGGCGAAAATATGTGGTCTTGAAATAATACAGGGCAGGCGCGTAAGGTAGGTGCAGACGGTAGGCAAAGCTTGGCCGCACAGCAAACGAGGGGAATCAGCTTAAGCCAGACTCTATGAAAAGTCATGTTATGTACACCCAGCTAACCTTATCAAAGGGCTGCATCGGGAATGCGATGCCGCAAAGTATGACATCGTTCCATTACCATGTCCGGTTGGCTCGTCGGTAACAGCACACGCGCAGGTGCTCTCGGCAGGGCGTCTAGCGCAGAATTTGAAAATATCTTACCAAATCCGTCGACCTTCTGTGACTTCACAACGTCTCGTTAAGGTGAGCTGCTTTGTCCATGTGGTGTTAATGCTGCTTTCATGCTCTACTTTACCATGGCAATGGCGCAGGTCGTCCGTTCCAGCTCGGACAAGGCCTGGCCACATCGGCATTATGTCCACCCTATCAGATTTGACATGAATAACGTAAGCATTTACTAAGCATCGCAGTGACCATACGATGACTTTGCAATGCATCAGGCCAAGTTGATAAAGCTTTAAAGGCTTTGTACGAACCACATAATAGCCACAGCTGAGATCCACGTATGACTAATAATAGGCAGATTGCGTCCGCTTCGAGTTGCGAGTTTGTTGGCTTATATAACTGCACTTACGCAACGTCACGCACACGCGCGTCTGCATCACTCAACTCAATGACGCAAGTCCTTCGATCGCATCGGACGGTTATAGTGTTGCAGCGTAAAAAATTGGTCCTTCTTTTCATTTGGCATAGTGACAACCAACTTGGATCTGGAAGATACCGTGACCGAGTCAGTCTGCCCACTGGCGGTCCATGACTGAACACTGAAGGCGGTTAATAATTGGTTAATAAAACCTCGAGGGCTGGATGTGGGGAGGTCAATAGCTAGAATTCACGTGGCTTGGGCCTGCCCAGTCCAAATGTCTCGACGGCCTTTAGATGTCAACCCTGTCTCCTGGAGGCAACCCTGGAGTTCCTGAGGCGATGGATCCGTCGCGTAGTGCCGTCGCCCGGCCATAAAGTCAGTGACCATATGACGATCACCTGGCTCCAGGAACGCGCACCAATTTGGTTGAACAAAAGCGATGTACTCTGGACAAAAAACTCGGAATCTTCCATGCGTTCTATGACAGCCTTCCGCATATATATATTTCCCGAGGTTCAAGAATTGTCGGGAAGAACTCGTGTCTTATCAGCAGCATGACAGGCGGCGCCATTGGAATACTCAATTTTGTACTTCACGTCGATGACCCGCCGTCTCTCGGACCATTCGCATCCAGCTTATTAGGTTTTGTAACGGGCTAGCGACTTCGTATGGAGAGACGTTTGGATCCACACCTGCAGCTCCAAGGCCAGATCTCACAATTTTGAGGCCTGGTGTCGTCTGGGCACAGTGCAGCGAGTTTTTATACTTTCACCCATACATATGCAAGGTAACAGCATTACATCTGGGTTGTTTACGGGAGGAGGGGGATATTCGCATGCTAACTTCTCCACCAGTTTCTTGACAGAACCTGGCTGCCGACGATTGACTGATACTTGACTTTCTGGTGACAAGCCAACATCACAAGCCTCTCTGGACAGGCTGCGATCTTATGGTGCTGATGCAAGGTTTTTTTGAGTTCGAGATCGACCTAGGGTCCCGATTCGGTGTGTCTTTCGTCTTGTTGGGCAGCGCAATTCCACCACCGTGTTCACGGGCCTCGAGGATTCCTAAAGAAAATAGGTATTTTGAGGGATCATCTAGCCGGATGAACGCAGGAGAGATATCGACCCCGAATGGACGCTGTTGATTTATGGGAGGAGGATAGCGTGGTCTCGGTCTTGTTGCGAGGCTGAAAATTCTCGACGTGCCCATCTTTGTTATGGGGGAAACGGCCGAAAATTGGCAATCAGTGGCTTCTTTACGCGGAAGCAAAAGAAATGACAATGAGGAATTCGGAACGCGTATGAGCTAGCAAAACAAATAAATGGAACTCGAAGAAAAACCCGGCATAGGTTGGGAAGTATGGCATGAGGGTACGGCCCACTTCCGATCTATGATAAACATTCGGCAATTGAAGCATAAGATGCATTCTTTATGCCAGCCACAAACGGTCCTGCGCTGCTCGTGACAAGTGCGAACTTCTTTATTTACACCTGCCATTTGCGTCGTGTCATGTTACTTGTAAACGTTAACGCCGATGTCCACCATGAGGGTCAACTATGACAGAAATTTGTGACGACCAAGCAACCGCTAGGCTTTGTATGACTTTCGATTACCAGTACAAGTATTTAGAATGTGGGCCACCTGTCACGGGCACACTGTATCATTTCGACCGGGTGTTCAGTCACGCGTCACAGCTGAAAAAAAGGACTGTTTTAAAAATCGCCATAAACCGAAAGAGAATTTTTCGGCCTTCTCGGAGAGATAAATTTCCAAAATCCTGAACACCCGGTTGAAATGGTACAGTAGTTTTCGAACCCGGTAGGTGGTAAATAAGTACCATCCGAAGTCCGCTGGAGATCGATTCGTGTGCTGGTCATAGGCCGACGTCAATTGCTAGAAATGCTAGAAATAGTAGTTTTACCAATATATTAAAAACTTTGGAGTCCTCCCGAGCCTGTAAGCCCATTTCAATTGCCATTTCAAACATTGGAATAACAAATAAGAACAGCTCTACAGCAACCTGTTACTCTCGGAGAACTAAAAATCCTGAATTCAAAACACCGCGATGCTGAGAAACCTGACGGAAAGATGTGCCCAGTGAGAGACTATATCGGTATAGATATTCTAACATTAGCACTGCCACTCTATGCTATTTGGTTCAAGCGGTGTTTGGGGTCCAGCCAAAAACAGACGAGTTCCGCTCTTGTGACCGACGTAATCGATGTGCGCTGGGAAAAGAATGTATTGCGAAATACAGCGAACTTCGCTGATTTTTCCACGGAAACGTGCATCATTGGAAGCTACGTGAATTGGCCAGACCACATCTTACTTTCTAACCATGACAAGCCAACCATCCCTACCCACTCTTGATAAGCTGGGATCGAAAGTCCCAGCCAATGTGGACGTGAAAGAGATAGCTAGGAAGTGGTTGGGATCTTTCGCATCGCATGTCAGATCGGCAGACATCGATGGCCTCATCGATCTTTTCGTGGAGGACGCCTTCTTCAGAGATATCTTGGCACTTACATGGGATTTTAGAACGTTTGAAGGGACTCGCGCCATCAAGAAGTTCCTCACAGATCGGCTGCCTGAGGCCAGACCATCATCATTCAAGTTGAAAGATGAGTATGTCGGCCTACAGCAGTTGTACCCCGATGTGGCATGGATCCAAGGTCTCTTTGAGTTCGAAACCGACGTAGGGATCGGATCTGGTGTTTTTCGTCTCGTTCCTATGCCGGATGGGCAATGGAAAGCTCACACGGTGTTCACAAACCTTGAAGATCTCAAAGGCTTCCCAGAGAAAATAGGTGCTTTAAGGGATCACAAACCCAACCATGGCAAGTGGGCCGAGAAGCGCAAGAGGGAGATCGAGTTTGAGGATAGTGAGCCCACGGTCTTGGTCGTGGGCGGAGGACAAAGTGGTCTAGATCTTGCTGCCAGGCTTCAATTCCTTGACGTGCCCACTCTTGTTGTGGAAAAACAACCGAGAATTGGTGATCAGTGGCGCAAGAGGTATGAAGCTTTGTGCTTGCACGATCCTGTTTGTAAGTGCTGTTCAGATTTCCCACTTGGATTAAGCCGGCTAACAGTTTTGCAGGGTATGATCACCTGCCATATATTCCGTTGGTTGTCTGCTTTTCTTCTGTTGATTACCGTTGACCGTACTTGTCTTTTAGTTTCCCAGCTTCATGGCCTGTATATACGCCAGCGCTGAAAGTAAATAACAACCTGTCACTGTTGCGCGACTCATTAATTTATTTCATCAGCTCGCAGACTGGCTTGAGTCATACGCCCACTCACTCGAGCTTAATGTCTGGACCTCTTCAAGTGTTGTAAAAGCCTCACAAGATGCCTCTACCCATCACTGGTCCGTGACTGTGAAGCGCGCTGATGGTCGCGAACGTGTGTTTCACCCGCATCACTTAGTCTTCGCCGCTGGCTTTGGAGGTGGCGTGCCCAACATGCCAGTATACCCTGGAATGGACGAGTTCGGAGGACAAATCCTGCACTCAAGCCAGCACAATAAGGCGGTGGATCATGCAGGCAAGAAAGTCGTCGTCGTTGGCGCCTGTACCTCAGGTAAGTAGATATGTAATACAGCGCTATAGGCGAATTGGCTAAACATGCAAATGGAGGTCATGATATTTCCGCTGATCATTATGACCATGGCGTAGGTTAGGAATTGTTTTTATTTGCTTTCGCAGTATAGTTTTAATTTTAAATCCTGCATTACAGACATAACTATGGTTCAACGTGGCCCAACCTATATCATGAGCACGAAAGAAGGCATGCCCCGTCTTCTCGGAGGTGACGCGACCCACTTCTCTTCTATGAAACAGCACCTTGTTGAACTTGACATCCACGCAGGACTATACTGGGACGGCCCACTACCAACAGATATCGCCGACAGGATCAACGCATCTTTCCCCAGTAACGTGCTCAAGTTAATTCATCAGCGGACAACCAAATCTATTGCAGAGGCTGACAGGTGCATTTGCTTGCCTGCTCCTGGTAGTTACGAAGATTGATACAGATTGCCCAGTGATCTGCTGGACGGCTTGCGGAAACGGGGGTTCAAAACAACAATGGGTGAAGACGACTCTGGGTTCTTCTCCATGGTATGGACAAAAGGCGGTGGCTACTATCTAGGTTTGCATCATTATTCCGCATGCTGCCGAACTTTGACTGATTTAAATCACGTCGAGAACAGACGTTGGTGCAAGCCAGCTCGTGATAGATGGGAAAATCAAATTGAAGAACGATAGTTTCATCGAGCGGTTCACTAAGAATGGCATCAAGTTCCAGAATGGGTCGGAACTACCGGCTGATTTTGTTATTTTTGCAACTGGGTAAGAATTGAACTGGCATTGCCGACCGTGAACCTGATACGTTGCAATCCAGCTATGGAGATCCGCGAGAGTCAATGCAGAAGATAATCGGCGACGAGATCAGGGACAAATGTAAACCCATCTGGGGCCTTGATAAAGAGAAGGAACTCCGCGGAGTTGCACGCAATTTGGGCATTCCGCATTTGTGGAACTTGATGGGTATAAGCCTTTTTTCTCAGGGAAATTAGGCACGAAATTTACCGGTCTGTTAGGTAACCTTGCCCTCTGCAGATTCCACTCGAAACATCTCGCTCTCCGTGAGTGAAATTAATTGCTGCTTTACAATTATACCTGACTTGAGTTTTTGACCAACAGAGATCAAGGCAATCGAGGAGAAAGTATTTGGTAAACGCTACGAGTCTGAATGAAGGGGACAGTGTGAACGCGAAACAGGTAATGAGGGGACTGAGTTATCCCATATGTACTGACAGAAACTCCTGAACCATTATTGTTATATGTCTGAATCAGTTTCCGTAAACTGACTTTCATTCTGGTTTGGAAATTGGCGTAGTCTCATCCCACCAAACCACAGAATGGAATACAACGAAGGATATCATTTATTGGCTCTCTGGATTGCTGATGTCAAGTGAGTATAAGCATCAGTTTTCGGTAAAGAGGTCCTTGCATGGCGCCCTAGGATTCCCGTATCACATTATTCCAAAGTTCCATTTCGTGATATTAAGGGGTCACCGTTATGAAGGCGGCGGCAGGGTATCTCTCCTGAAGCCACTTACGAAACGCCTGAAATCAGAAAATACTTCTCTTCTCTGATCATCAGGCTTTGCACTAGTGCTCGCTCCGGTAGGTGGACCACTTATAGGAGGTGATCCCAACGCTGCGAACAAGCTCTCTGCAGGACCCATGGGCGTACTTGTGCCACCATCAGCAAGAGGAAGTGAGACGCGACTGCCCGCTGGACTAGCTAAATTAGAGCTGATTTGTGTGGTGGTGGTAGGATCCATGTCAAGAGACGACAGGAATGATGTACTTTCGAGTTCGTTCTTGGTGCTTGTGATGGTCAAGAACGAATCGAGAAGGCTACTTTGTTCCGGTAGAGGGGTGCCTTTCAAGTCCAAGATCTAACATATCACGAACTAAGCACACGAGCAAAATGTGGTTGTGACGAAGGGTTACAAATACCTTCTGGAAGTTCGAAAATGACGCATCACCAATGAGCAGAGTGTAATTTAGGATGAATCCTTCCGGAGGATCCTGGCAGAACGTCAGCCGGGGGCCTTATGATAACCATCCACTTGAGAGAACGCACAACAGGAGTGACGATGACCTTCAGTAAAGCCTCCAATCTCGTGGTGCTCTTTGTGACACTCCGTGTATAGCTGAAGAAATACCGTTGAAGATGAATGAGATAGGATATTATTTAGATTTCATGTACCTTGAACTTGCTAAAGAATCTCCTGGTATTTTGAGCAGGCATGCCTTGACCGTTTGCAGATCAATGAGAAGCTGATCATGCAAAGTAAGTCAGGTGGTAGACAAGGTTTGAACATTAAAGCAATAAAACCTGTTCAGCCCCGATGTCTTTCAACGGTCTACTCTTGACCATGGTGTTTGTAAACTTGGTGAGGACCAGACTGGCAGGAACAATGATATTCAACATCAACTCTAAGTGCCTGTGCTTCGTTAACGTTAGACTTACCTCGAGGCCTTGTCAAATAAATTCCTTAGATACTTCTTCTGTTCTATAAGTGGCTTGATGGCATCGATGATACCTTCCACAGCTGCTGCCAGTTCTGCGACATAGACTGACTGACCGCTGACTTGGTTAAGGGTGGGCCAAGCGGTCCGAGCCATTACAGAGAAAGAAGGCTCGGTCGCTGATTCGAGTTCCCTTAATAGTGTTGTGATGGATGATGATATGGCACTACAAGACAGCTTGGGCCATGGATAACAAACAAGTGAATCACGAAGGGACGAACCTGACAAACAGATCTCGCTCCGCTTGGAACGTGACCTGCTCCTTGTACTCGTCGTCTACTTTCTCTCGCACCTTCTCTTCAAGCTGTGGTATCAGGTTTTCTCAAAAACATGTTCTCACTTGTGAAAACATATACTGCGGACTAACCTCGAGGGCAGTCGTCTGACAGTAGTCAGCTGTATTGATGAGCATACAAGCTTGTCTGAGTTCCTTCAAGTCGACTCGTGTGTCAATAGATTTTCGAACAGGCTGTCCGGTCCTTGGTCTGTGAGTTAGGACCGACCACGCTACAAACTATGAAAACAGCAGGCATTACCCACCGTTTCGGATTTGTGACAACTAATACGTCCTCTGTAAAATCCAGTCGACGAAGATGCAAGGAGGTAGGACAAGAAACAATTACCGGCATATATCCTTAACCATTTCTTATGGACCTTGCAAAGATCGAAAAGTGGTTTCCCAGTCGAAAGTTTAGCACATTGATCTAGATTCTGGCCATAGAAATAGAAGAGCTCAGTCGAAGAAGGCAGTACAGGAACTGGAGCATCCGCAGACTCGTCTGCAGTGTCTTCTGACGTTCGTGGAGTTGTATCGAGGGATGGGCGAGGCCTTGCTTTCGATAAGGCTGCTTTTGTGGATCGATGGGGAGCTAGCATATCTGATAGTGCCCTACATTCGATATAAATAAGACTTCAAATAGAGTTGGGATAGAGATAACTACGTACTTGTCTTGTGCATCTACGAAAACACCCATATGAGGTTCAAAGGCTGAAGAGATCGTCTTCGAAGTTCGTGAAGGCGTCGCCGATGTGTTTTTCAAAATTTCATCCACCTGGATTGATAAATATTGTCAGAGGGCAAACGCAAGAAGGCTGGAAATGGGGGAGGAGCGGACGAACCGATGTTGCCCATTTCTTGGCTATCGACAACTCGAACTCAGTCGTTTGTTGAAGTGTGTCGAGAAGAACTTTGACAGTCAAGGATGATCCTGCTTTCGACAAAAGGATAGACATATCGTCTCTAAGTCACAAAGATGAAATTAGTGTCCACAACAAAGCAAGCTGTTACACTAACCTTGTAATTTCTACGAATTTGGCAAAGAGTTCCCAGTCAACTCTCCATTCGACCGGAAACACCCTTCCTGCCTCCGTCTCATGTCCAGTAAGCAACCGTCTAAACCAAGCAAACCTCCTCGAAACATTATCCAAACCTCCCGCTTCGTCCGTTGCTCGGAATATCCGTCGATATTCTTTTAGCTCAAGGGAGACATACCGACCAATGTAGTGCGTGCGGACTTCCGGGCCAAGCACGTCTGCTACCAGACAGGCTGCAGAAATCTGCGCAGGTTTTATGGGGTGAATGGGGTCGGGTATGTAGCTGAAGAGGCATGAGGCAGTATACATTTGTATAAAGGAAGACTACGTGCAATTTATCAAAGTCAGCGTCAAGATGTGTACGAATTTCGCCTTGTACTTCTTGGATTCGTCGCCAGACCTCAGAGATGCGTTGGACAGAGGTATACGGTTTAAATGCAGCAGAAATTTGCTTGACGGCCTATAATGAGATACACATTAAGTTATGGGCAGAAAAAAATGCGCAGTATGATTCACGGAAAGCGTTTGTGCTATCTCGTCGTATTTCTTGTCCTGTATTAAATCTTCCAGCTGTGTCAAGGCATTGACTGCTCGATGCGTCTCAGAAAATATAAGAGTGAAGAACACAAGTGACGCACCCAGCATTTGTAACCTCTTCAACGTAGTCATGCTCAATATAAGATTCTTCTTCGCCAAGTCAAGCACCTGAATGTCCTTCGTGATATTTCGTACAACTGCCTCAGATTCGGTCGCCTTCTCTCGAATGCGGGACATTTGCCCTAAGAGATCCTGGTGACCCGTTCAGTTCGTACATACCAGTCTTGTCTAATGAAGCTCACCGATATCATTTCCTGGATGAGTTGCATTCTACCTGGATCCTGATCTCGTTTCAGCTCTTCTTGTAATGAGTCGATTTCCCGCCGAAGTTCTAACTCATTTTTAGCGAGTTGAGCTTGAACTGCATCTATATGGCCAAGTGACGCCTCTGGAAAGAAGTTTAGCATGTGTGCGTTCCCGCTCAGACACATACATACCGTCAGGAAAGAAGCCATTGAGGATGTCGATCGGGATGAAGTCACCCGATAAGTCGTCCAGTGGGTCATCATGTGAGTTGGATTCGAGATTAAGGACGCGCTGTATGGATAGAACGATCTCAGGTGATAGTTCATCATTGTCCATAATATTGTGGTCGAAGTTGACCGTGACAACAAATATAAAAGGAATTCGTGATGAACTTTTAGCGCTCAATTCTTTTTCATTATTTAACCAACACTGCTTCGATCGATGTCGATTTACTTGAAACGCTACTATAGGAGGACCTTGGGGTGTTGAAAATACCACAATTAATTCTCGAGGCCCACGAGTGCTCCAGCCAAACCGATGGCACGATGGTATGGCGAACCGATTCAAGCGAAATCGATATAGCCTAAGGCTACTGTTCCTTAGATAACAGTTCAACTCCTTTCAAATTTTTTGGCGCTGATAGGCTCAGATCGAGCGAACCTGCCCACACAATCAGAGCACTCACTAATACCTCCTCTCATAATCATGGCCCCATATTTGTTTGCAATCTGCCAGGTTGACTGCTAAGATCTACATCACTGGGTTGTCCTGTATAATTCAACAAGTGCAGGTGAGACCCGTATCCAGTACTGATTTATGCTGAATGTAGGTACGGATCTTGGTGATGATTCTGTTCTACTGATCTACATTCAAATGGTTTGCGCCAACATCTGTGCCTAAATTCAGCCCATGTACGGCAACCTGATGACAAGCTCCACAGTGATTCCATAAACAGATTATTATATAAAGGCGACATTTTCCACAACCTCACACACCGGGAAGTCCAAAATCTAATGACCAATTATAGCAATTTTGATAGGAAATGATATATATTTTGCACAAAGAGTACTATAGGCACACACAATAGATAAACTAGAATCGGCCATAAGAGGACCGATTATAGATAATCTAGAAGGCTGCCTATGACGGAAATTTGTGGATTTTGTGTAAATACCATTTATAGCAAGGACACTATTGTGCCTCTTTATAGGCTTGTAGATAATCTATAAAGACTCGCTGGAGGTGATAACATCATATAATCTATTGTGAAACGCTATGATGATTCATTATAGATTATCTACAAGCCTATAAAGAGGCACAATAGCATTGCTGCAATATTATCTATTGTCCTTGCTATAAATGGTATTTACACAAAATCCACAAATTTCCGTCATAGGCAGCCTTCTAGATTATCTATAATCGGTCCTCTTATGGCCGATTCTAGTTTATCTATTGTGTGTGCCTATAGCACTCTTTGTACAAAATATATATCATTTCCTATCAAAATTGCTATAATTGGTCATTAGATTTTGGACTTCCCGGTGTGTCAGTAGACATCTTGGTGTCTTCCGACCTTCCTGTATAGGCTAGCCACCTGACCAACCATATTTTTTGATCTCCAACCTCAGGTGCGGATTCATTCTGGCTGATCAGTCCATTTCAGTTATGGATCTCTCAGAACTCTGTCCAGATGTAACTTCATCCAAATAGTAATGATTTGCCTTTGAGCACCAAGCATGGAGATCACATAGTATCACATAGTACTTAAATGTTCCTCATGAATAAGTAGCTTGATGATCCTACAGATGTTTCCTAAATACACTCACAATTAAATACTCCAACTATTGCACTGCTGGGATGCTGACTTGTGGAGTGTAGCACATGACTACACCATGCACAAAGTTCTTATTTCATTATTAGAGTGTATTAGCAGGGGTATATACTGACAATTGTCCATATATACTGAACAGTTATCAATATATTTGGATGTGGAGCAGGGCAAACACCACAATTTTTGGAATGAAAAGTTTGGACTTCCGGAACCATTAAGTTCCCATAGCACTGGTCCATGCATGATGAAGTGTATGCACACACCAGTCCTGCCGTGCTTCGTCATCTGAAAGAGAGTGTTGTTTTTGGTTCAAGTTTGACATAGTAGGTATACAATATCGTAGAGTAACATGATGGATGGTAATGCTTTTTGTCCACATATACATGGTCTGTGCATTTTACTTATTGTAGGCTCCTCATCCAATTTTTGACAAGTGGAGCAAAAGTAGAGCAAATTCTACCACACGTTTTTAATATATATTTGCGACATCTCAGTATATAAAACACCGATATATACCCCTGCTAATACACTCTAATCCATTAAAATGTAGGCCTGAACATGTATATAAAAGAAATGCCTGCCTTTGGACTTGACTACACGGCAGACCACGGCCAATTTAAGTTCATCGCATATGTACTGACTATCCTTTGGGGTATTTAAAATACATTAATAATTATGTGATCACAGCATATATGTCCACATATGTAAAATTCGCGACAAAATATGTGATAACTGCATATGATTCCGAAATATTTTACATTATGTATGCCCACAAAAGGTAAAATATGTGAGAAACATATGCGAGAGCCGCATGTTGCTACATATTCAAAATAGGCAAGGACATATGTGGAAGGAACATATTCTAAATATGTAAGTTGGGTATTATGTTAAATAAGTGAACCAATATGCCTATGTCACATATGTCACAGGCATATTTTTAATATGTGCGGCTCGCATATGCTTCTTTGGTGTTTGTGTGGCGTGCGAGATCAGCATATGTGAGTGTGGCATATTTTAAATATGCGTGTGACATATGTGACATGGGCATATTGGTTCACTTATTTAACATAATACCCAACTTACATATTTAGAATATGTTCCTTCCACATATGTCCTTGCCTATTTTGAATATGTAGCAACATGCGGCTCTCGCATATGTTTCTCACATATTTTACCTTTTGTGGGCATACATAATGTAAAATATTTCGGAATCATATGCAGTTATCACATATTTTGTCGCGAATTTTACATATGTGGACATATATGCTGTGATCACATAACTATTAATGTATTTTAAATATCCCAAAGGATAGTCAGTACATATGCGATGAACTTAAATTGGCCGTGGTCTGCCGTGCTAGTTGCGGTCCCAATGTCCAAAGTAGGTCATGGCCAACACATGTGAGGCTATAGACTCCATCTTGCATTGATGCCGGTAAGGCCGAGCTGCGCTGCTGACATGGGGAAACACTTTTGGTTGTGCACTGCCAATATGCAGGACAATGAGGCTTTCATTCTGAAGGGACAACAAGCAGGGGACGTGAGTCAAGCCGACGCGACTAATCAAAACTTTACCTCATGCGGAAGGAGGAGACCAGACACTCGTGACCTCTGGTACTAGTCAAAGTCAAGTCAAATGTGCTGGTCATCAAAAGTCAGTGACTAGTCATTGACCGTGTGACTTGACTTTCGAGTTTCGGTCATTGACCGTCCAACGCTGCTTGCGAGTCTTCTGAAAGCTGCAAAACCGCTCGTCTTTCATCATGTGACTTGCATTGTCTTTCCTTTTGCAGACATCAAGGATGAAAGTAAAGCCGTGAATGAGCGTGAATGTCGCGGAAAGTTGAAGTCGCGCTGTCGCCGGTCCTTCATTGATCCTGGATGCCATCTGTCATGCTAGACGCCCCTGCACGCCCGTTTGTCATACAACTCGTAATGTGGGTATTTAACTGGTCGTTAGACCCACTGCTTTGCCCGTCTTCTGCACAAGCGTGATGGCATCTCACAAGGTCGATACCAAATCCGAGCATGACTCTCGGCCGCCAACTGCCAAAACTATGATCGACCGTGATGAGGAGAAGGGCGTTGATGCACCTTCGGATGGAAAAGAGCCTGCCAGTGGTGATAGTCCCGCAGGTAATACCTTCCCCATACCTGACGGAGGCTGGCGAGCTTGGTCTGTAGTGTTTGGCTGCGCTTTGGTCCTTTTTTCAACGTTCGGTTACGTGAGTTTTATTTCTCTTAACTTCAACGCAGGCCCCCCTCTGAATAGTTGGTGAACAGGTCAATGCTTTTGGTGTCTATCAGGCATACTACTCCCAGCACCTTGGTAAATCGGATTCGGTTATATCTTGGATAGGCTCTTTCCAACTATGGATGCTATTTGCTCTGGGCCCCCCTGTTGGCAAATTGTTTGATGAGGGCTACTGCCGGCATTTGATTGCTGTTGGGAGCCTTATTTATGTCTTCTCCTTATTTATGGTGGGCACCTCTGAGGTCTAACATCCTCATATGCTAAGAGAATTGTTCTAGTTGTCCATCACGAAGAATCAATATTATCAAGTGTTTTTGGCGCAAGCACTCGGTACAGGTTTGGGTTCAGGTTTATTATTTTTGCCAGGTTTGCCAGCCATTCCAGCGTCATGAGTAAACACTGATGCCACTTCCGTAGCAACATCTGTGATTTCACATTGGTTCTCACGTAGACGGGCATATGCCGTTGGCATTGTCATTGCCGGCAGTTCCCTGGGAGGTGTCATCTTCCCAATCATGCTCAACAACCTCATTGTACAAATAGGGTTTGCATCCGCTGTTCGAGCTACATCATATCTCATCTTGGGATGTCTCGTCATTGCAAATATCTTAATTGCCCCGAGATTGCCTCCCCGCCGTCTCCGCCCACCAAGCATGCAAATGCCTCCACCCGACATGAAACGGATTCTAACCCACCGTGCCTACCAGATTGCGGTACTTGGAGGATTTTTCATGACGTGGGGATTTTTTATGCCATTTTTTTATTTACAGGGTAGGCATTAGAGCATTGTTCGAGCTAAGCTCACGCTGACCGAGATTCAAAGTATACGCCCAGTCGCGGGGCATTGAAGAAAATCTCGCATTTTATTCGGTGCGACAAGTTTTTATGGACATTTGATCGGTTTTTTCATCTTGATATTTCTACAGCTCTCGATCCTTAACGCAGCATCTATCTTTGGTCGGGTGTTGCCCAACTTCTTAGCAGACAAGACAGGACCGTTCAATATGATCATTCCCTTCTCGTTCTCCACTGCCGTCCTGTTATTTGGTTGGCTGGGTGTGACCACTCGCGCTGGATTGGTTATGTTCGCGCTGTTGTATGGCTTCTTTTCTGGAGCTTTCATTTCTTTGCTACCCAGCTGCTTCATGGTCTGTCTACCCTCCACCCTTCCCATGCGCTTGTGTTTTGGGTTGCTGATTTTTAGAATCGCAGACACTTGCTTTCAATGTCGGGGAGATGGGCATCCGTGTCGGTATCGGTTACATAGGAACTGCCTTTGCAGGGCTCACAGGTATGCAAGCCCAATCTGTCTTATTAGTTATAACTCACGGGAGGAGCAAACTTGACAGGGACTCCAATTGCGGGGTACGCATGTTGACACTCGCTGTGTATGTTCGTGACTGACTAATCGGGCACCCTGATTTTTTTCAGAGCTTTACTGGGGGATGAACTTCAGTGGTGGAAACCCACAGTATTTTCCGGAATATCTGTGTTTGCTGGCACGGCTCTTCTGATCCTTGCTAGGCATCTGCATGCTAAAGAGAAAGGAACTTGGAAAGTTTAAATCTTGATGCCAGTATGGTCATAGAGAAATTCCATTTCACGCATACGTCCAATTCGAGCATTTTGCCTTGTATCACCTGAGCATGCAAGTTGGTGTACCCGTGTCTTTCGCGAAATCGAACCGTGCTCCCTTGCGAGACCCGATCCGTAACTTAGAAGAGTAAGGTCTCGTCCATTAGCTACGGTGTCGCCTTTTTGCGTCAGATGCACAGTGAATTCTGCGTCAGGTGATGTTGTATTGTCTACCTGAATTGTTCGAACCGACCATAAAACCTTGATCAAAAGTAACGAAGTAGGATTCATAAAACAGATCGTATGAATAAATCCGTCACAGATATTACAGAAAACCGGACAGCGACTCTTCATTCAAGCAACGTCTCCAATCGTCGCACCCTCCGCGGCTGCTTCAACTTCGGTGCTCGTGGGAGATCTGCAAATCGTGCCATTGGGACAGCACCCCACCTTAGTACTGGCGGCGTTGCGAACACAATAACACCTATAACATAGCTCGGTTGCGTCATGATGTGGAGGTATCCGTGTTCGAGTCACCCTGGGTCGCAGCATTTATGCAAAATGCAACTCTGCCCGCCAAGTCGGCAACATCTAGACCATAAGGTATGTCAATCCTTTCCTCTCCTGTTATCAAGTAGTAGTGCACGTACCTGCCATCAGGGCAAAGGCCTGTGCCATCGGGACAAGTTTCCTGACGTAGACCGGCAAAAAGGGTGTCATGTACCCGAGGGCATTGGTGCTATCGAGAGGCTGCACAAGTTCAAGTGCGCCATTCTCGTCCGTGGGAGCAGTGAAAGCCAGAAGAGAGACGAACGTGGCGAAAACACTAAGCAAGAAGATGATCGAGGGATGTGCGGTTAGTATCGTGGGGTGCTAAGCACTGAAAAAATGTGTTGGCGTTAACAGGTGATCCTTTATAGGTAGTAAGCCTCGTCTTCGGGCGCTTGTTAAATACATTCACCATCTGAATTGCATCTGAATTCTTAACCTGAAAAGTGAGTCATTGGGTCAGAATACCCGCTCTATTCGGAAAGATGATGGAGCGCTAACCTATTATAACCATCATGTAATTAGGCCTTGAAACTGCCGAAAAACGAAGCAGAAACATGTGTACCATATGGTACTGCATGTGCACGGGATTATAAACGTGGTATATGTACGACCTAGTCGACGCCAAACGTCGTTAGATGAGTGAGGGGACTTGAGGGGACGGCCAGAGAGATCGCACAAAGGTTGGGTAATAAAAGGGGGAATTGTGTATCCTTATAAGTAATAGCCGAATGATTGAAATGTGTGTGGACGTATGTGGCAGAGTCGAGTGCCAATTCAGAATATGCCAAGAGGACACGATTGTATTGGCGCTAACACAAATTGAAAAGCAACCTTCTGATCGACACTGAATCGACCACTTGTCGTAGATCGTTTGGCTGCCGAAAATGCAGGATATGATGCCCACTGTCGGCGGGAAACAGACAAAGAGACGGGGCATGTTGTCGCACCGGGAATCAACGTGTTTCTGACAGCTTTTATCGGATGAGTGTGAAAAAAGTCACAGGAATGAAGAAATGGTGAAACTAGTTTCCTTTCTGAATTAATACGTGCCACAAAGAGCGAGGATATTAGGGCACCGAACGCCAGCGCCGATACAGAGATGTGTCCGTTTAACGACGCATTATCTAGGTCGGATAGCCGATAGGTTGTGTGCAACTCTTTCGAGGAGACGACGAGCAGGATCAACTTTTAGACGACACACTCAACCAGCATTTTACATATGAAATGCGAGGAGAGACAAGGGGGGATAGAGTACCTATCGATGTAGAGATAGAATCAGCGTGCCGGCAATATACCGAGTCCCAGAGAACATCCCGGCCAACTTACTAGGATGAGCTCATTGAGCGCCGCAGCTGTGACCGGAAAAGTCAACTATTGGTTGCAAATATCCTGATAGAAAGAGACGGAGCAAACGTTTGATGTGGCGAATGAGTCGGCACAATCCTGTGGGTGTGTCATAAGGTCATTTGTTGTCAAATGGGTGCGTCTCGGAAAATGCTTTGGCATATTTATTCTGGAGGTTTGAAATCTAAGTCAAAATGGCTCACCATGAGATGTATGAAATTTGTCCGCATACAATTCCTGTCTGGTGGTATTAAATAAACATGCTTACATTTGCTCCTCTCAAGCTCCATCCACTCTGTAGCATACTTATTAGCATTGACCCAGTCTTAAGCTCTCGTGTAGATCTGTGGCAACAAGTGAGGCGATCATAGTGACCACCCTGAAGTATAAGTCAATGGCCGCAAAGTCAAACCAGTTCAAGACTTGAGACTCTGGTTCGATTTAGCGGCCATTTGCTTAGTCTCGGGCGATCGCGCGATGTCCAGTTGTGCAAAACAGGAGGGGCCCTTCAATGTATAACGAGTGAAGTCGACAACTGCTCTGCTGAATGTTGAGTACAATTTAGTAGTACATCTATGGAGCATCGGTGGACAAGTATACAGGTAAAGAAACGACAAGCATTAATGAGCGCTAGCAGCAAGTGGTGGACTGTGGTGGACGAGTCGGAGCCTCGGAGGGGCAAAAGTCCCAAAAAGGCATTTCCCGTGACTTGGCCAAAATACAACTTTGTTGTGTTCCCCCACCTCACTTTCAACGATGCAGGACGGCAGAGCTCCAAGGTAGACCCATTCCTCGTCAAGATTATATGGCATACTGATACTTCGGTATGCAGAATCAAAAACCGGGCACCGGCAGTGGTTCAGGTTTGTTTAGGTTCATCTCGATGTATTCACGACTACTACTCAACATCGATTTTTTGATAGATCACAGCGGAGCAACTCCTACGGGAGGTATGTAAATTGCTCAAATCAACGAATACCTGCTCAATATTTGCATTTTTTTAGGCCCAAGAACGTCAGGAGACTGCGTTCCGTGCTCCAAAACAACGCGTCGAGGACTTTGAGGAACTCAACGAGTATCGGGGTAGAAAGCGAAAGGAATTCGAGGAGCGGATTCGAAGGACGAGAGGAAGCATGTAAGATTTTTTTACTGTCTGGATGAATTTACGGCACTTAATGATCTGCATTATCCAGTAAGGAGTGGACACAGTATGCAAACTGGGAGGTACGCAGCTCGTTCATCTAAAAATTTAGGACAACCTTGCTAACGTCGCTTCAGGCGAGTCAAAATGAGTTTGATCGGTCTCGGTCTGTGTTCGAGCGTGCGTTGGACGTGGACCCTCGAAGTATCCAGTTATGGCTGAGCTACACCGAGATGGAGCTCAAATCTCGCAATGTCCAACATGCACGCAATCTCTTCGACCGTGCTGTAACATTATTACCACGGGTGGACCAGCTGTGGTACAAATATGTTTATCTGGAGGAGTTGTTGCAGAATGTTCCCGGAGCACGCCAGGTGTTCGAGCGATGGATGAAGTGGGAGCCGGATGACAAGGCATGGCAAGCATATATCAAATTGGAAGAACGGTATAACGAGTCGGACAGGGCGAGCTCAATATACGAGAGATGGATAGCGGTTCGGCCTGAACCTCGGGTTTGGGTGAAGTGGGCTAAATTCGAAGAAGAGCGATCGAAGCTGGATAAGGCGAGGGAAGTTTTCCAGACAGCGCTTGAATTCTTTGGAGATGAGGAGGAGCAGGTTGAGAAGGCACAGGCGGTCTTTAATGCCTTTGCCAAGATGGAGACGAGGTTGAAGGAGTACGAGCGTGCACGTGTAATATATAAGGTATGCACATTTCATTTTACTTTTCGTTCTAAATCTCACCGACCCGTTTTATCAGTTTGCATTATCAAAGCTTCCGCGATCAAAATCGAGTTCGCTGTATGCTGCCTACACGAAATTCGAAAAGCAGCATGGCACACGTTCGATTCTCGAGTCTACTGTCCTGGGTAAACGACGTATACAATACGAAGAGGAACTTTCACACGATGGTCGAAATTACGATGTATGGTTCGACTATGTTCGCCTTGAAGAAGGTGCAGTGAGGACGCTGAAGGAGGAAGGGGGCACGAAAGAGGAGGAAGATGCTGCTGTAGAAAGAGTAAGAGACATATATGAGCGTGCGGTTGCACAGGTTCCTCCCGGTCACGAAAAGCGACATTGGAGACGATATATCTTCTTATGGTTTGATTATGCATTATTCGAGGAGATTGAGACAAAGGTATGCATATTTCTTTTGTCAAATACCGACGCTAATGATATTTTTCTAGGACTACGAGCGAGCACGGCAGGTTTACAAGACGATGTTAGGTCTTGTGCCTCATAAGCAATTCACATTTGCGAAAGCGTGGATTATGTCGGCTAGGTTTGAGGTACGACAGCTGGACTTACCCGCCGCACGGAAACTCCTTGGAACTGGAATCGGCGTATGTCCCAAAGAAGCCTTGTTCAAGGGTTATATTCAATTGGAGATGGATGTAAGCGCCGTTTACTTCGTTTATTCGTGATCACTTGTACTTACAGACATTGTGCAGCTTCGAGAATTTGACCGTGTGCGAAAACTGTACAAAAAATATCTAGAGGTATGTGCAACTTGATGCTAATCAGGTGCGGCCCCAGCGTCCTGACACAAATATTTTCTAGTTTGATCCCTCAAATTCGCCCGCTTGGATCAAATTCGCAGAGCTCGAGACAGTTCTCGAGGATTTCGCCCGGGCACGGGCAATCTTTGAGCTCGCGGTGTCGCAACCGTCGTTGTCTATGCCCGAGCTATTATGGAAGGCTTACATTGACTTTGAAATTGAAGAGGGCGATCGGGAGAAAACGAGATCACTCTACGAGCGTTTGGTCAATCTGAGTGGGCACCACAAGGTCTGGATATCTTATGCTGAATTTGAAGGTTCGAGTATACCGGTTCCTCGGGCGCTGAGGGAGGAGGACGAAGATGAAGAAAGTGAAGTGAGAGTTGTTGAGGGCGATGCCAACATGGCCAGACAGGTGTTCACTCGAGGTTACAAAGATCTTAAGAGCAAACAACTCAAGGGCGAGGTAATACGGTGACAGTGGGAGTTTGACATTTATGCTGACCTGTGTTACTCTTCAGCGCGTTGCTCTTCTCGAAGCATGGAAGAAGTTTGAGCAGGATCACGGTACAGAGGATGACGTGGCTAAAGTGCAGGGCATGATGCCCATTGTCGGCAGGAAACAGCATGTTGATAAAGAGACAGGCCAGGTTGTTGAAGGTAAGCACCTACAACCTCACCCAATAAGTGATTGTTTCTTAGTTTTTGCACCGGTACAGACTGGGAACTTGTTTTCGCCGATGATGAGCGCGAGGCAAACCCAACGTCTTTCAAGTTTTTGCAGATGGCCCACGCCTGGAAAAATTCAGAGGCACGAAAGACCGGTAGCTCGGGTTTACTTTCTGGATTCACTGCAGCGGCGGCTGCGAAAGAGGATACAGTCCCAGTCACCAACGTCAGTGCTGATGCGGATATGCGTCCAACTGATGACGCAACAGGGGATGTGTCTGGCTCAGATAGCGGATAGTGAATAGGATGTGTGCAAATATTTGATAATGAGCTGTATGCAGGAGTAATTGGATCAAGTACATCATGACATGATCTGGGGATCAGCACGCAGCTGCATACATACAAACCATAGCTTGCTCTCTGTAACTTCGTTGTGCACAAGCCAGACAGCACAAGCCAGCGAACTTGTGATGTAAGAGTCAGTATCGCATATGGCAGCCTGCAGCTGCCTTCTCGCTTTCGATGCTAGTCTAGGCAGCTAGGATTATATGCTTAGGGGTGCAATAGAGAGCATCCTTTTAGGTATTGACAGGTATGACTAGAGGTGCCATTAGTATTGACACCATCCATTCTAGCCTAATGGACGTGGAGGTAGTATAAAACGATAGAGTGTATCACGTTAAGATGAGCATGGCAGACGAAGCAGGGACGTCGACAAGAGCCAGTGGGGACTGCAGATAGTTACTAGTCAGTTCGTCAAATTGATGTGCAACGAGCTTGCACCCTGCTCTGCTCATCCGAATGCGCATTAATAGAAGGTTGAATTTCAAGAAAGGCGTTAACAATCATTGACTGGGAAATGAAGGAACACGCGCCACGATATACTGAACTCGTCCGACGGACCAATGCCCGATACTGCGGAAAAAAACCCACCAAACCGTTGTCACTTGTTTTGACCACCCTCGACCTAAGTTTCCGACTACTCAGTCCATGTTGAATATCGTCAAAGCGCGAGACAACTTTGTCGATTGTGGGATGCTTGGCTGGATCGTCTTGAACCATGTCGGCAACCAGGTGTGTCATGAAGTCAAACCCGAGTCTGCGTTGAGCAAGCATGAATCGACGAGGCAACAGGTAAACATGATGTCGTCACAGATAGATGGCCGTGTACGAACTTGTAGAAAGTCTTGTCTGATCATGTTGCCAATGTAGTATATGTCCGTCGGGAATGGATTACAAGGTCTCTCAAGGTCGCGAAACTCAGGGACAGTTTTGTCGCCACCACGAATAGGATATTTGAGAGGCGGCCCGTTTTCCGGGTTATAGCGACGAGAGAGCCCACAAAGTCGATGAAATAGTACTTGGGGGGTTGTTTTGTACGAGTCGTATGACTTGCAGTTCCACTGAAGTCACGCGACTGGTCGATTCTGCGTGGGTCATACGATTTCGGATAGAGCTTGGATAGGTCCATCATAATATTCAACGCCATACAATCCCTGAAGGGGTCCTTCAGTAAGATTCGCTGACATAGATCGTACAAACGACGTAGGGCAACATGGTGCCGGTGCATAAATTGCATTCCCTGATGCAAGGTCGAAATTGAGACGATTACACTTCACCTGGATTAGCATACCTCAAAGACTTGTCTGAAGAAGTCCACCGCCTCGCCAAATGTGTCAAAGCGAGGGTTATCATAGCGCCGGAGCATTGGCATGACGATTATAATCCTATCCTGATCATCAGGGACTTGTAGAATAAGTAGGACAGGCACACAGTGATTATGAATCTCAGATTCCAACGGTTCTTTGGACAAGAAAAGGCCGATTTCTGCTTCATCAGGATGAAGCGACTTTTCGACAGCCTCCAGAGACATATATGCCCCATCTGAGATGCGGGTTGCGTCTAAGACGTTGGACGCTACAGATCCATTGAATTTAACGAAGATAAGGAGGTAAAGTATGAATACACACGGCACTCATTTGGCCATCTTCGCGGCAATAAAATAGCTTCGCTGGGGCGCCCCTTCCCGCCTCTTGCTGCTCCCAAGATGGAACCCAGACAGGCGCATAACGCGGGCGGAGCGTGTATCCACGGTCTTTCGGCGAAGTATGATGGTCACGCCAAAAGAATTCGGTCGTCACCAAGTGCCCAGGAAGAGTTAAAAGGTCATCGTCAACTGGTGCGTTAATTTTGGATGTTGGGGTGGAAGTTGTTGTGGTTGACGACAACGTGGGGGTGTTGGAAGGGTGTCCTTGTTTATTTTCTGACGTGTTATTATTGTTTATTCCCCCTTCAGCCTCAAGGCCCATCAGAAACCCCAAGTCCCAAGAATCCCTCCCACCTTTGCCTAGACAGAAAACTTCCGAGTCTCTCAGGCAAAACCAGGCTGGCGCCAAGTGAAAACTGGAAGATAGCCGCTCCTTGAAGTTTTCCAGGTTACTAATGCCGGCAACGCAGTGTTGTATAAATTATCGATTAGGCAGGTCGGATGTTTGTATGGTCAACTTCATTTCAATACGAGCTATTTGCGATTGTTTGATCGGCAGATCGGAGTGTCCGCATTTGGAATGTGGGTCCTTGTTGATTCGTGAGATGGCTTATCATGCCTGATCAGGCGAATACAATTTTTCCGACAATCGTACGGATCGACTGCACAAGTCCTGGTGCTACGTTGCCTCAAACAAGAGAAAGAAGGTTGTGAGATATGAAGGACAGCGGAATGATTCAAATCGGTAAAATACAAGTTCATAATTGTTTCGATCGATCGTATGGGTTATATATGTGGTAAGAAAGTCGTCCAATGAACTGTCTGATATGCTGAGGGTGGGAGTGACCGAAGAGATGTGAATGCCAGGGACAGTACCACAGCTCGAGCAAGGATGTACACTATAACAATCACGACCACGAGCAATATTACCACTTTCACACGAAGGCTGAGTGGTTTGTTTGCGTGCTCTCCGTCCATATGTTTTGCCACCCACTCCGCCATGTCGACCTTCCCCGGTCCATCTCCGCGAATATACAGAGTAGATACCAACAATACTCCTGGCAAACATGTTAGAAAAAGGGCAGCTGTACGCCACAAGATTTTCTCCTCGGGAGATGGAAATTGACTAGACCATGCGATGCAATGTATACCTCCAAATATCACGGCGATGGTCGCTGTTACTAGACCAGCTTTCCTATCATCAACTGGCTTCATCAGCTTCGAGTCCCCCGAATAGAATGGAGGGTATTTCTTCCCTGAACGGGCGTTGACCCCATACGCCATCGCGACGAATGGGATAACTGGCATGAAGACCACGTGCAACAGTCCTCTCCACATTGTGCCCCACGTTCCGTGTTTCTCTACTTTCTCTTTAAGCGTGTGCCGAAGTCTGGATGTGCAATTGATTACGGCTTGCCATCCGGTTTCGCCCCTACCTCCGCTCTCGGCTCCCTGTCCCCCCAAGGCATCTGAGATCTGTTTCCTACGTACGGGATATGGGCACTGCACGTTAAGAGGTTTATCCCACCAGAACCAGTACGTTCCCATATTGAGAACTGCGAACGCCAATGTCACAACCTCAATTTCTGTGATTGCGAGATGTTCAACTCCACGTCCGATGCACTGGAGCACAAACCATCCTGTTTGAACAATCACGAGGGCTTTCGACAAGACGTCCCCTTTGCTCTTGTCCTTGATCTCTTCCTTGTTGACGATGATGTCGGCTATGTAGCAATCGAGTTCTGATGGCAAGAGAGTGCGCGGTGGCTGATCATCAAACAACATGAAGCCTCCCATAAGGGCAAAGAAACCATGCGTTCTTGTCCATTTTCTCTCTGAAGATCCTGAGACATCAGCAAGCCATTGGAAAGTCATCAGAAAAAGGAACTTGCCTTCGTGTAGTTTTGCAAGTTTATCGGCGATAATAAACTCCCGCATTGCCCACATAATGACAAGCTCAGGCGCAATCAGCGCAGCAACCACGAGTTTTGTACGACGCAAAGCGATCGTAGTCGCAGTCTCGCCCAGATACGGGACATTTGGGTGAACGGCGACCCAAGTGCATGAGAAGAGTGTTGCTAGACAGCTCCAGATAATGTTTCCGGTTGTCCTGCATTCACCTATATCGTGGCAGGAAGGTGGCGCGCGCCGGTCGATGGTTGGGATTGGAGTAGGCAACGCTTGAACGCCGTGGCTAGCAAGGTAATAAAGAGCAAGTGGAAGCAACATGATTGTTTTCCTATCATGGTTCCTTCAGGTGTTCTGTAAATATGTGGCAGGATGTAGTGCGGCCTTGCAAGTTGCATGCCATCACGGTCTAGATCGATTGGAGCCCTGAAGGTGATATGCCTTCTGAAAGCGCCATGAAATAGTATGAAGTCATAACGCTAGCGCTCTCGATAAACCGTTATCGGAATGATGTTGTGCTCGTTCGGGCAGATAATACGTATTCAATATCTGCACAGTACCAGATAAGGAATCCTACCTTAAATTCCGATGGGAGAGGATCAGAAGCTTTCCAGAACGATCCTAGCCTCTAGGATCTGGGTGTACCCTGCAGAAAACAAGAGGTACACCAACTCAGCAGCAGGGCAACCTCGTCATGTCAACGGTTCGCCCGATCGGGAGTTTGGCATGTGTCAAAAAAGACCAAAATTGCGGTTTGGAACAATGTCTGTTGACGTACTTAGAACGAGCTGGGTTTGAATTCGAAATGTCAATGATTGATCATTTGTGTCTGCTGATCCACGTGTAAGTGGGCGTCGCAACTGAAACGAACCGAGTCTGAATCCGAAGCACAAATGAAATGCGCATGCATGACTGTCTGCTGATAAAGAGCGCTTGCAGTGGGCAACCTGCATTTCCAAGGTCAATGGGAGTGGCTGGGAAACCCTGGTGAATAAAATCGCCTATTTGAAAGCCTTTGGAATTACAGACCTATAACAACCGCCAGTGGGTCCTGCTTCTATAAGAACAAGACTTATATTATATCTGTACGTACGGATCAGATAAAGCTATGTTGAGCGTTTCCATTCTTGTTGATATTTGTTTGTTCAATCTGTCAACGCAGGAAACTCGAACTACATGTCCACTATATCGTGTGTCATTGAGTATAAAGTCGAATGGCTCCGTAGCCCCGTGCCTGCGTCGTCCAGATCCTGTTCAGCAGTACTCTAAATGTGTGGATATCTTCGGAAAGCGACTGTAGTGATGGGAGAGAACTTATGAGCGTCCACATTTGGTTACGAGCTGTCACCGAATCGGGTCGGACAGATCCCGTATGAAATTGAACTTGTTCTTGCATGTGTAGTAGATTCCGCGTTGAATCCGGGTCCACGCGTCAAATATATATCTTCCGATGCGGCTGTTCACCAACCTTAACATATTCTCAAATGTCAGCTTTGCGACAACGTATGCAACGATTACTCTCCAAAAGTGCAACGCCCACGCCAGATAACGGAACAGAAGTCTTTTCGACTGCTCCGACTGCTCCGACTTCCCTGCGCAGGATTGTAGCACGCCATGAAGCGCCCGCTTGGCTTCGGGACAACGAATATATCCATACTGGCTTCCGCCGTCCCTCCTACTCATACCTGGGTTCATTTGCCAGCTTGACTTACCTGCACAATGAAACTGTCAACATTTATTCCCATTTAATTGGTGCCATTTTGCTGCCTGCCGCGGCCGTAGTGTTGTTTATCAGATCCCATCGATATAAAATAGCTGGGAGAGCAGACCTTATCGTTTTTGGCGTTTTCTTTGTGGGTGCTGTAGCATGCTTGAGCATGAGTGCAACATATCACGCCTTGTCCAACCATTCCCCCAATGTGCACAACTTGTGGCTGCGCCTTGATGTTACAGGCATCGCCGTGCTTACAGCAGCCACATTTGTGCCTGGAGTATATTATGGCTTCTACTGCGAGCCTCTGCTGCAAAATATTTATTGGACTATGGTGTGTCATGGCTGCCATAATTATCGCTATAATATCCGACTAATTGGCTATCTGTAGATCACTACCTTCGCCTCAGCGGGAGCCGTTGTTGTTCTGCTTCCAAGGTTTGGCACCTCCAAGTGGAGGGGATTTCGTGCGGGAGTCTTCATCGCAATGGGACTATCTGCACTGATTCCGATTGCGCATTCGATCAGGCTATTTGGACTTGCACAATCTCATCGGCAGTGTGGGTTATATTGGTTTTTGCT
>KN833040.1:19044-31172 GCA_000827315.1 Piloderma croceum F 1598 | reverse complement strand
CCCTGATCCATTCCCTTGGAACTGGTCCTAATCTCCTTTTAAGTCCGAAATGATCTGACTAGTACATTTTAGGCCATTGCTATACTCATACTACCCTTAACTTGGTGCGTTCACTAATTCTCTAAACAAATTCCTACGGTCCAAACAGAATAGCTAAATTTACAGGAAAAATCCTGTAAATACTGAGAAAACATTTTCGAAGTATTACAGCGTTCGAACGCCTTGAGCATTCGTAAGACAACCCTCGTTTCAAAAATGCGAAAATATTATTCAAGTTTTTCGGTCTTGGTAGGACTTATAAGGAGTATTTTAGAGGGTGAATATGCCTAAATCATGGATTGCATGGCTCTGGAACATATGGGGCTTTGTGGGTGGGTAGTAAGGTATGTAAACAATGTATCTAAAGACAACAGAACCGCTCTATAAGCCCCAAATTGCCTGTGGCCTTGTCAGGAGGGCAGGAGAAGCACAGCAACATAAGCTATTATTTTGCTGCAGCCACAGCAAGAGTTATAACTAATATACCAACATTGTCAGGCTGTTAGATACTCAATTTGGTTGTATTTAAGCTGTCTAGATGGTATTCAAGTTCCCCAACAGCTGTGTCAAGTGTCCTGAGAGGTTCTGAACTCATACATTTTGATCATGTGATTATGTGACAGACAAGATTCAGGGTGAACACTGGGGTACTGTGTGCATTGACAGACTATATTCAAACCTTGAACATAACCCAATTGAGTATCTAACAGCCTGACAATGTTGGTATATTAGTTATAACTCTTGCTGTGGCTGCAGCAAAATAATAGCTTATGTTGCTGTGCTTCTCCTGCCCTCCTGACAAGGCCACAGGCAATTTGGGGCTTATAGAGCGGTTCTGTTGTCTTTAGATACATTGTTTACATACCTTACTACCCACCCACAAAGCCCCATATGTTCCAGAGCCATGCAATCCATGATTTAGGCATATTCACCCTCTAAAATACTCCTTATAAGTCCTACCAAGACCGAAAAACTTGAATAATATTTTCGCATTTTTGAAACGAGGATTGTCTCATGAATGCTCACGGCGTTCGAACGCGCTAAGAATTGTGCAAATCGGAGGCGTATTGAGTGAGCTACGACGAATTTTACAAAACCGATCCGAAATTGGAAGCGGAGTTTGAAACTCCGACCATTTTCGATCATGATTTCAATTTTCATCGTAGCATATTCTACAGGGCTCCTAAAATCGTGAAAATAATTATATACATTCTTTACATATGTAAAAGTGTATCTACAAATTTTAATTTAAGCTATTTTAATCTGTGGGTGTGTTTATATGGTTATTTCGTTTCAGAGTTACAAAATTTCCATTTATATCAAAAATCCGCGTCGGTTTTGAAACTCAGTCAATGAAGACTACAAAATTCAGTCACACAGTAAGTAAAATAGATTCCCACAATATATGACGGTCGCGTTAGGATCACCTTTTCACATAGAAACTTGGGTTAAAAGAACGAGTTTTAAATTATCATTTAAAGACTCATAACTTAACCAATAGCAGGACTGAAACATTGATTATTAAACAGGAGAACCTCACAGCATCTCCTGATTTACAGAATGTCACAGCAATAAGACCCATGAAACATGATGGATCCTGAAAGGACACAGGAAAAGAGGATGATTTGTAAGATAGGTGCCTGGATTTGGATTACCAATTAACTATGAAACAGGTTTCGGGACAATGTACATAGCTTTCTCATCAAATTTACGCAGCCTTACACAGCTTTGACGCAGGTAGAATCTGATCATCATAGAATTACTAAATTTAGTAGCAACGGCAGGGTGGGAGACCTGCTTACATAAGCAGTGGATTTTAGTATAAAAGGGCCGAATATTTTTTTGTATTTTACTAGTCAATTATCATAGAGATTAAACTCACTCACAGCCCAGCACACTTTGATCCTTCAAAGTCCTGAATAAAGCCATTCAGAACTTGAAATTGAAGTTATCCTTATCCATTCCAAGCCAGTCAAAGCCTTCAAAAGCACCAAACAGAAGTTTCCTACAGGAGAAACCTCTGCAGAAATATTTCAGGATTATTTAGAACCCAGGAAAATTAACAAATAAAAGTTATCAGCAAGCATAAGTGCATTCATCTCAGAACCAGTAGTCATAGCAGTAGAATAGAAATTTTACTAGCTGAGTAGCCACTCTTTCATCCATTAAACTAACCTTTTACAGTAGAAAGAAAGGCAAAAGTCAATACATAACCTCACCCCAACCTGAACAAACTGGGAAGCTCTCCTTCCTAAAAAGGATTATCATCCCAGTGGAAACTTTATTTCCGCACGACAACGAACCATGCCAATATGGGTGCGCAGCGCATCAGCTGGAAGCTTTAAAGCAATAGAGAAAATGGCCCCCACCTTTTTACATCCCCCACCATGTTGGCCTCCACCGAAACCAACCCTTTCATGAACTTCGAACTCGTCAGTTCTAATGTAGAGGATGCTGCTTCAGGAGCTCTCATCCCCACATGACCTTCAACCCCACTGCCTGACACATCAGATGCCATAGATTTGATGCCAGATCACATCACGTCTATCAACCCCGTCATATCAGCCTACACCAATCTTAATCCAACATCAAATGTAACAGCTCTTCATTTGTCGCCCACTATGATGAAGCTCTGGAACCAACTCCTCCAATGCAGCCTTCGGGAGGAGAACAGTGGGCTTCAGGCAAGTGACTATGCCGTCGTCCAAGCCACCACCCCATACTATATATGCTTCCCTACCTGCCCATGTGTTTGATTCATCACTGTGCCTGGTTGTCTCAGAAGGGTCCTCCCTTCAGACAAAACCAAGCTTAAGTCAGGAGTTGCGTTACGTCTCAAGGACAGCTCCATCTCGACTTATCTTCCTGTGGCAGAAAACCCCATCAATTTCATTTGTCTAAAGGAGCCCATTTGTTGTGACAAGGGCTACATTGTGTATAGGTTCACCTCCAATTTATTCTCGTGCTTCTGCACTCCACAGCCTGAGAAAGCGCCCACTAACCTCATCGCTATCCCAGAATACCATGCTCACAGCAAGGCGGACCACCTTGTATCCAAGGAGGCAACCCTCCATCAGCAAGTCCCAGAGAAGAACTATGCCCTTCCCCCTCTGCGCATCTGGGAAAACAATTGGTCCCCTCTATACATGGAGATGTTGAAGAATGTGACCTCGAGTGAGGAAATGGATATGATCCATGAGACAGTCAGAGAAGGAAGGGTAGATGGATCCAATAACGTAGGATAAGTGAACTGGGGAGAATAGGGATGGACCCAGGTATCGCATCATCTACATATCTCACAAATGGCTTTATTTCTGCTACCTCTGTACTCATATATTTTTCGCTTGCTCTTGTGTTGCTATAAGTTGGAACATTTCTCGCTTCGATTATTTGTTACTATCATACTATGATTGTCCTGGAACTTTGGTAGTAGGTCTTCAGAAATTACGACGGAAAAGTAATATTTGGTCATGTGATCCAAAAAGGACCAGAGCATGTGACTAAACACAAAACAGGAATAGGGACAGATGTCAAATAATACCTCAGAAGGGTGGAGATATCTCAGTGGGATCAGAGAAATCTCAGGAAATTGTTGGAAGGTTTTGGAAAGAAGGACAAATCAGGATCAGCCAATGAGGAGTGAGCATGGTAAAAGAAATTCCCACAATATCTGTGCAGAAGGATCTTGCAAGAGGTAGAAGGTTCTAGAATCAACTCCTTTAGGCAAATATCTGTAGATCCATATCCTTGGTTGGAAGAGTTGAGTATATTTGGACAAGGGGTGGGAAAGTTGGAAAGGTATATAAAGAAGGCTTTGCAGACCAAGAGTAAACAGAATAGTTTTTACCAGTTATCCAATCAGATCCCAGTCACTCAGATAGTTACCAGTTCTTCAGCCAGTTTTCTTTTACAGATAGCAACCCTCTGAGCAATAGCTTGCTCAAACCATCTCTCTAGTCATCTCAGTTACTTAATCCTACTCTCATACCTCTATCCTCTCACAATAAATTACATTTTTCTCTGTATCAGAAGATCTGATATAGACCTCCCAAATTAGTGTGATAAAACAACCTCCCCCAATCTCAAACAGCCCTCTCATATTTTGGAAAGGGTTTGTATAGTGCTCATCATTCCAGGAAAGATAGGAATTTCATTTGAAGTCCCTGTCTCAGATCGTTTAGTGGACCTCCTGTCTATTTTCTTGATTTTATTCCTTGTCTATTTTATCCTTTCCAAACTTACTTTCAGAAACTTCACAAGGTCTCTGTAATCAAGTTTAACATACCCACCTTTTTTCAAACAAACAGGCGAAACTCTTCAGTACTTGTCTGGAACAGCTAGCCTGTGATATCCTGTTTATAACAGTTTATTAAATCTAAGTGGACTTTCAAATACCCCTAAATCAGTGTTGTGCCAGTCATGACTTTTCTGGAAAGTCATAGTCACACAACCATGACTAGTCACCAACTGTGAAAATGACTTGACTTTATCCCCATATTTGGTACACAAACCTGTGCAGGATCAACCAAACATGGAATGTGATTGAAGTCATTGATCAAAATTCAAAATTCAAAAAACCAAGTTGTCCATCTGGCTGTTCCTAATATAGCCACAAGTTGTATTTGACAATATTCACCAGGCAACAAGCATAAAAAACACTTCTAACACATTTACTTGACTAAATATATATTACTCAAGGTATGATAAATAATAATTTGATCACTAATGATGCTCTGAGCCATGCAATGCAACATTTTGCAATATCAGCCATAATGACATTACTTAAAACAGCAAGGTCACAGTCAATGTGCGGTCACAGTTGCCATAGTTGGTGACTTTACCATGACTATGATGACTAGTCAATGACTGGCACATCACTGCCCTAGATTGAGCTGTTATGTGGCACAAGAAAATGGTATGATGTTTTATTGCATCTTGGCAATAGTACATGCTTGGTGCTGTCACTAGCCTTTGGACTCATCATCAATGACAACAAGCTCCTTTATTTCACTTAATTGGGACCCTTTGACCTACTATTTGGGTATATGACATGGAACATAACAGTATCTGTACCTGCTACTTATGTTAATTACTATGGAAGACAAATGAAAGAGGAACTACTTAAAACAACATCATGAGGTAATTAGAGCTCATTGTCAACAACGATGAGCGCAAACAATTAGCATCAGGTAGGTGTGATTGAAGCATCCAGTTGCCATGATACCATACTATCACTGAAATAAATTAATCTGTTGTACCATTCAGGTTTGGGACTCCACAATATTCACAAAGCATCAAAACACCTAGACTCACATACCAGTCTGATTCACAATAAATAGCTCATCCACTTTTGGAAGGCAATTTAGGATGCGGTGAGCTTGCAAACTGACTGGAATCTTTTGTTGTGGTTTTGGAGGGCCAAATTTTCGCTCTGCCATTATGAATTTATAATAAAAAAATCATGTTTAGGTCAGTATACATAAAATGGATTTTGAGAAATGGGCATCAAAATAAGTATAGCTACATTTGGCACTTTTTTTTTTTGACAGACTTAGTCATCATCACTGTGGGTCCATGTGTCTGATTGAAAACTGATCAAGCAACCAAATTCTTGTGCATTGTGCATGCTCTATGACTTGTAGAATAATGTCTGGTGATTACACTACCTTTGCAGGCCAAGCCTCACACAATTTGCAATTGGTTATTCCAAATCTGCATTAGAAGTAGACAGGAAGTTGCTACTACTGTACTGCACTTCTGACCCTGTGTATCGTCCTGGTCTGGTATCTCTATTAAGTGTAAGGTATTATAAATGGGCTAGAATCCAAAGTAATTTCTATACTGTATCTATGTGATTGGTTGGTATAGTGCTGTGTAATAGATAGAGAGGGCATGAAAGTAGGATTAGGCAGAGACTGGTAGGAATGGGAGGGTGGGGTGTACAAATAGGGTCAAGAATATAGGCCCATTTGAAAGTGCAGGGTTGGCAGGAAATGCATTGCTGGTGCATGAGGTGCAGACATGCTGTAGGGGTGAGGATTGGATGAAGACTGCTGAGAACGACTATTGTTAAAGGCAGGCGAATCAAATTGAGACAAGTGCATGCTTGCAAGTATTGGATGGTGTGCAAATCAGTTTGTGGTTGAGATGTTAAGGCTTACAGGAGTGGAAAACAAAGTATTATGTTGCAGCATGTGAATTGGGCCCAGGGTTGATGTGACAGCATTGTATGTTGAGTATTGGGCCACAGTTGAAGGTGGTGCATGCAGGTATCAATGTTGGATTGGTGTAGGCACATACAGATGGGTGTATATAAGTGATTGCATAGAATGGGATGACAGAGTGGGTGCCTGGGACGGTACTGGAAGGAATGGAGCAAAAGGTGATGATGACATGATTGCAGGGTGCATGGGTAGGAGAACAGCTACAGTGGCTGAGTGGACAGATGTCCGTGGGTGTTTCAACAATGTTGCAGGTTGGGAGCTAGATGCAGTTGCTGCCCACTTTTTTGATGTTGAATTCACTAGTACTAAGGATGGGATGTTGAGATCCTGTATGAGCTTGAAGAGCTCATTACTGTGTTGCTCCCAGCAATGCCATGTTGGCTGAATGAGTTACTCAAGGTGAGCCATGACGTTGATAGGACCAACAGATGTCAGAAGCTCACAAGTGGCATTATCAAGGATAGCTTGCAGCACTCATACCACCTTAGAATAGTGTTGGTATTTAATGGTGCACCGCCATGCATACAAGGCATCATGTACAGAGTCAATTGCGATGCCTTTTTTTATAGCAGTCTGATGCTGGGCTGCTGGGGAAAGACCTGGCTGTACACAATCTGACAAGCTTGGGTCACACAAATCACAACATCTGGTAGACAGAAAATCTGTCATAACAAATAGTTAGTATTGGGCAATGCTGAACATGAAGGAGACTAACTGAATGGAGTATTCTTGAAAATCTTTTCCAACATCTTCCGTCGGCAAACTATAGTCTAAACAAAGACAAATAAGCCTTCCACTGGTGTTTCATCAGATAGTGGAGGCTCATCTTGTATTGTGACAGCATCGTGAGCGCCAGTATGTGTACCGCATTTTTGACCATGGAGAATGGTGTAACTGGTGCCTCTCTTGCCACCTCTACTTCCACCTCTGCCCCTCACTCCTCCCCTCCCTTGTCCGCAACGACCACACATGTTAACAGCTGGTTTCTCAGGAGCTATGGCTATTGAATTAGTTTCAAAAGCAGCTTTCTCAACTAGAAGGACAGCAAGACCATAATGGCCAGACACTTGTGCTGCTCATGCTGCACGCTGTACCCATGAAGAGGTTGATGTAGGTGCCTTCCACTGAACTACAATATCTATGTCTCGGATATCACAACCCTGTTATGAATAGAACAGATCAGACTCAAAGTTGCAGCAGCAACTAGATATAACATATGCCAGCCACATCTGCACAGACCAGTACTCTGACAATATCAGCCTTGAAAAGTCAGAGGGCAGTCCATTGGTAGGTTTTTGACATAGCAGCATTATAAGGCCGCACAAGACCGAGATGATGGAACTTCACATTCACCCTTCCATTCAAGTGGTTGGTCAATTGTCCACCAACAGTGATATCATCTGCATAAACAAATGTCTTGGGAATGTTGGTAGGGGAATTCATTGAATCAGGAATGACAAAGTTGATGTCATGGAATGAGTTCATAGGGTGCTCCATGGCATGGACGACTTGGGCAATGTTGGGGCAATCATTGCCCATGTTAACAAAGATGTAGTTGTTTGGGTCAAATTCAAGCTTTTGGATCACATCTCAATGAACCACTGAGGTTAGCATGGTAATGACGGCTATCATGGGTGTCGAACGTGCCAATAGTGGCATACTTTTTGCAGAATGAACCACCCCAGTGAGAAACACAATGGGCTTCATTGATAAAAACCAATAAAACCTGAGGCCCAAATTCAGGCTTGCACAGAACCTTCTCCACAAATCTACAGGACTGTGGCATCTCTGGAGAAATAACCACAATCTGATATGCACCTGTTACAATGTCCTACATTTGTATCAGCCAGTGTCAGAATTTTTCAGTGCAATGAAATGCATACCATCACCAGTGTTCTTGAACATCCTCCATTAAAGCTGTTGACTCTAACAGCTGTCAAACCAAATTCCTCTTTGAATGTTGTGACCTGTGAGTACAAGTAGATCAGATATTCATCAAATTGTGCATATCTTGAAATTAACCCTACCTGTTCATCATGCAGAGACAACAATGGTGACACAAACATGGTGACCTTCCCTTTACTTGATGGAAGGAGATGTGGACCAGCTGCAATACCAGTCCTACCCAAACCAGTTGCTGCATGAAGTAAGATGTCCTGTTGAAGCATCTGAGCTCTCATACATTCTAGCTGAAAAGAGTGGGTGCCATCTTCCCAAGTAGTAAATTTCTCCTTGATGAGTTCTGGAAGCATCTCAAGATCCTTGAGACAAGCTGCAAGATCCTCAGTGGAAGTGGCATTAGAACATGACTTTGTCTTGGTAGGCTCAGGATGCAAAGGTTCACTGGTGCTGTGTTGGTGTTTGCATCAATGACAAGTGTCTATAGGTGATTGGCTTTTGCAAGATGGCAAGTGCAAGGGTGTCATCTTGCCTAGAACGAAGTAAGAAAAAAATTGTTAAATAAATTAGTGTGAGTTGTGGTGGTGGTTGAAAGAAAATCTTAACCAGCAAGAAAAAATTATGAATCAGCTTTGAGAATGTGGCAACAGTGGTCAGATGGCTTACTCTAAACCACTTCCTCTGGCCACCTTGGTTGTCCTGGCTGTACCGTTCATCATTGGCTTCTGTTAAAAATCACTGTAAATATACAGTCAAAGTCAAGAAAACAGAGACTGGTATTATTGTCAGACATAGAATCTGACAGTGGCACACACCTACCTCTGTCAGATCCACCAAGCAACTCCTCAGATAACGACACAGGTGGTGGAACAGTGCAGACATCTGATGATATTCCATTGATGAGGCTTCTGCATCACATTGAGCACCATTGTCAATTGAGTGTGACAAGCCCCTTTCCAGGACTAGATTCACTTAACCTGGCAACTCCATCAGCCTGAGGCAGGTGCTTCCATCCAAGGAGTTCATCATTACCTGTCCCCAGTATGCCTTCATGTAGTATTCACCATGCCCTTAGACTCAGGTGTTAGCCATTGTTGGCTCCTAATTTCAGTCTCATCACCCCCTGAACCCAAAATAGATTGAATTATGATGCTTGTCAATGTAAATGTCATGAGACACTTGCTCATCAGAAAATTGAGACCAATGAAATGCCCAAGGCTGAGAATAGTCTGTGTAAAGAGAATGAACACATGAGAAAGGCATTGTTCTTAGATGAAGTAGCAAAGATGTTACAGGAGAGACTTACAAAGAGGGGCTATAGTCTTGTCAACTTCCTTGATCACATATTCAACCCTGATCAGAAGTTCACATTTGACTAGCAGTGGAAGGGATTTTTTGCACACAAAATCACTGTTCAAAGGATCTTGGAATATTGGACAACCTCAAGGTACAGTCAAACTGCATGGGAGGTGGTGCTTAATTTTGCCACTTTGCTGGTCGAACAAACAGTAGGACAAGAGTCATGACATATAACTCAATCGGAGGTACTGCAAAAAAGAAAGAAGATTGTCAATGAAGAATTCTTTCTGAAATACAGCCTATTCGATCTCACAAACAGCCTCTGGCAGCTTGCTCCATGTATGTTCCAGATTCTTGATGCATTCTCTACTACCAAACGACAAGTGCGAGACATGTCAGCCATTTGGTTCAAGAAGAAAACCTGGTATGGCTTTTGTTCAACTGACTGCTTATCTTGATTTGACATGCTGCAGATCGTAGGAACAGCTGCTATTGGTTTACTGAAAGGAGCCAATCAGCATAACAGTTATGTTTATGCTGTTAATAGCACATACCTCATGGCCACAGGGGCACAGAGATAAATTTTCAGTGTTCTTGGATCAATGGGAATTACAATGGGATACACTAGTGATATATACCAGCCTCCTGAACAGAAGAAAGAGATTGAGACTGAAGTAAGCAAGGCCTTTGGATCAACACTAATATGACCCACCAATGTGTTGTATAACTCACCAATACCAATGTTCAGCCTGCAGCAAGCAACTCTAGTAACATTGACAAGTCAGAGTCACCATCTGGACACAACTGTGACAAGGCAGGAATGCCATCAGCAACTGTAAATAGTAAGAAGAAGAAGCACACAAAGCACTCACTGGGCATGTTATACAAACTTTTGCAAGCATGCCATAAAACTGCATGGAGAGTTGCATCCACAGGCCTTTTTGTAATAGTCTATGATAACATCAATCTAATGTTCCGTGTGGCAGAGCAGATATTAGGATGCACAAGTAAGTGGTTGAAATTCAGCAGCTACTTAGGAAGAATATTTACAGACAAACATACAGATACGCAAGAAAATGGCACCTGTGCAGCCATTTTTCCATTCTGGAATGCAAAACCCAAGGATATGCTGGCCAGGGACCTACACAAAGGCATTATAAATGCACCTCTGCTGACACTGGATGATATTCAGCTCAACAAGTCCAAAGCAGATCAATGGTATGAATGCATGATCCACACCATTCTCAGGGTCATTATCAACCATGGTGGCCCTGGATTTGATTGTTGGTGAGTGGACCTTGAGAGATGCCAGCCTGTGACTTCAGATAACATTAAAGTGCACAAGATGGAGGTTCACCCGTTATCTGCCTTCAAGGTGGATGAGGCTTTCATTGTTGGCAATGTGGATGTTAACAATGTGATCAATGAAGAACTTGACCTTGACCAGGACAAACCTGAGTATAATCAGTTTGTGCACATCAACACAGGCAACCAGCTTACCCAAGCACGTCAACATGCGGTTCTTGCCATTCGTGGTAGTCACAAAGATGCAGCTCAAGCATATAAAGGTTGAGCATTTATGCCAGGTCTGTTCCATGGCAAGATGATGGATATTCACAGACTGCTCGAAACCCAATTTGGCAAACCACATGCAGGAAATCAAAGTCCAGGTAGCCTTGCGTATTATAACACATGTCTCAATCAACTTCCAATTGTCCTCAGCAGCTTACCTTCATTCTCCATTGCACAAGACCTGGTTATGGTCTCTCTGTACACCCATGTTCTTCACTGTTTGCTCTTGGTTTCTGGGAAAGCCACACTAGATGACTATTTGGAGAGTGTCAAGTCCTGGGATACTGTGCACAGCCACACCATTTGATCTACAAGCACTATGCCAATGCAGATTTTGTGCAGGTGATACGCAAGCAATGGAGATGAAATGAGATGCTGCCCAGAAAGCTGCCCAGAAAGTTGTCCAGAAAGTGGTAAAAGAGGCAGCAAAAGAGGCAGCCAAGTGAATGGGAACATCTGTCACCAAGGTTGAAGACTCAGAACCTGCCCAAATGACCCAAAGAAACCAACTCGGGAATCACCGTCTGCGACGGCAGAACCCTTGCTCGCTAGAGAGGGGGGGGGGATTAGAACGAAACAATAAATTTATTATGGGTGTAACAAGCATTAGCTAGTAAAATGTTCAACTGAGGCACTAAATAAGTAGATAAACTTCAAAGTACAAGATCACCATAGTATTAGGATTAAACTTACCTTAGCAGAGTGTTATAAAGTCATGGTAAGGTACCTCAAATATCGAAACTGATCTGGACATGACAAATGGTGCCCAAGGTGAACTCATTGATATCATACTCCATTCTGATGAACCTCCACTAGGAGATGATCCCATAGTAACACTTCAGCACCTCCCATCATATATCTTAGTTAAACTCAAACGGACACGTGCGGAACAATTAGAAGGCCTCGACGAAGGTGTAATTCCTGTTGAGGTTGCAACTTGTAGCTTTCAGATCAAAGTCAGGACGAGTAACAGCAAATCTATTACCCAAGAAGTGTTCGGCGCCGACAGTTTCCAATGACAGCTGCATACAGGTTCACAGACTATTGCTCACAAGCCAAACTCTTCCGTATGTGATCATAGACATTGCATTACAG
>KN833040.1:4478-14965 GCA_000827315.1 Piloderma croceum F 1598 | reverse complement strand
GAGGTCAATTAAGTCTCAACATAAGTAGGGGGTAACATACCTGCATGAAATCCTCTCTGATCATGTTACCAACATAGTACACATCTGCAGGGAACGGGTTGCATGGAGGTCTGGGAGATGTCTGATACTCAGGCACCGATTTATCACAACCCAGTATGGGCAGCTCGAGAGGCGCACCATCCTCTGGTTTGTATCGACGAGATAACCCAAAGTCGATTAGATGGTATTTTGGAGGACGCTGTGTTCGAGTAAAGCGCTTGGCCTTGCCACTATAGTCCCTTTTCCGGTTATTTGAAATAGGATGGTATCCGTCTGGGAAAAGATCTTTGCCGTCCATCATGATGTTCCTGCCACTGCAGTCACTAGAGTCGACAGAGACTAAGGGTAAATCGCAGCTTTTTCAGATCATAGATAAGACCATACCGATGGGCAATATGATGCTCATGCATAAATTGAAGACCCTAAAACGACTGTCGTGAGGATACGAAGCGTTGCAGTCATTCTGCCAACTCACCTCGAAAACTTGTTTAAAATAGTCTATAACTTCGCCAAATGTGTCAAATCGAGGACTTGCGTACCTTCGCAACATAGGCATTACAACGAGAACAGCACCTCCGTCATCCGGCACTTTGATCACGTCATAGATTGGGACGCAATGATTGCGCGGATCAGACACAAGAGGTTCGGACGATAGATACGTCCCAATGTCCACCTCATACGGGTGATCAGACGGATGAATGCGTTTCATTGTGACCGCTGCACCATCTTTACTACGAATGGCGTCCATGAGATGAGAGTACTAGAAGGTGGTCAATATAATGACGCATAAGGTGAGCGTTAATTCTACCAACTTACACTCAAAGGTTGGCCATCTTCAGAAAGAACCGAAATATTCTTAGTGCCAATCCAAGATGGCACCCAGTCAGGTTCGTAGCGTCGACGAAGGCGATATCCAATGCTTTGTAGCCATACATAACGATCTCGCCAATACAATTCACTTTCCATCAAGCGGTCAGCAATACTATCAGGCTCTGCCTGGCCTGATTCGCCCTGCGTTGGCTTGCTGGACGTCGATTCCATGTTAAAGAGTAAGTGTCAACTGCCAGCAGCGTGATGAGTGAGTTAGAGGACAACGCTCTCTTGACCCAGACCTACTAAATAGAACAAACAAAAAGACGTACAAACAGTGGGGCCGCGGTGTCCCAAAGCGACTGAATTTGAAGCTCAGCGCCGTGGCGCCGCCAATCTGGCTTCCTCCATTGTCGGTAGTAAATACCTTAACACAAGGCTATGAAGCTTTAAGATGGTTAAACACGTTTATTTACCGTTTTTAGTTTAAGAAGAACTGCAATCCGATGGATCAGCTGTAGGTCTTAGGCTCTCCTTCGGGCTCCGATCTCCATTTGCGGAGAACAAAAGCCAAATCACTGTCAGTCCCGGGCCACTGATACAGAACGACTGTGCGTCTACTATTTACGAATGCAGTTCTTGTTGTATGGGGAGACTTTTGTCCAATCGTAACTAAGGGCAATGCCCTTCCTTGATATCACAGGATTTAAAAGCGACCACCACACTTGTTCTGCCATCTATATCAAACACACCCGGTCAGCCTTCGGCACTCCAGCACCCTTTTATATATATTCGATTGCAGGAAATATTCATGGCTGAAGCAATTGCTGCAGGCCTCACTGTCGCCGCCGTCAAAGGCGGCGTCCAACTGATTAGAACTCCAGCCACAAAGCTGACCCAGACCAAGGCCAATGCGGACTATGCGCACAAACTTGTTTCTAGAAACACACAGGGCATGCCGGAAGCCATTTGCCAGAAAATTTTCACTGACTTTCGCTTGTAAGCTATTAAACCATGAAAAGTGACAGAAACGCTGACTGCTTTCCTACCACTGCAGATTGACAGCCGAAGTTGACCGGCGCAAAGCAGCTGGGGACAAACAGTTGAAAAATATATACAAGGTCAGCGCCTGGCGCACTTCTAAGGAACTCGAGAAACGTTCACGAAAACTCTTAGCTGATGCTACGGTAGGCACTCACGACACTTGCCACATGCACACCAGCACTTATCTTGTCAAACAATATTTTAGACGTCATCTCAGCAAGCCGCAGAAGAAAGAGCCAAAGCTTATTATAAAGGGTTGGCGGCGGAGACCATCCCCGAAGAGTTTACACCAGACGCAACCACAGGAGAGCATCTGCCAGACGAGCATCAACCTTCAACGAGTACGTTTCTAGGCCTAAGTTAGTTGCCCATATCTCACAGCGCTAGCAGGGAATATAGCAATCCAAACTCTCCCAAGCAGCAAGTTGCCCTTGGGTCAAGAGCAAGAGCAATCCGAGGTGTCGACCAGCTCTACTAGGACCATGCAGTTCAACGACGTGGCTTGCTCGGGTGAGTAAAATGCGCATGGAATATATATATATTACCATGGATTATCTAAGATGGCGGTCGCAGTGTACAACCAAGGTGTACCGATGCAGAGGTATACCACAGTGTGATGGCACCAAAGGCAAAGGATAAAAGGCGAAGCCGGTTCGGACGTAGACGTTACTGTTTCTTGGGTTATGGACAGAAGGCTCGCTGGTTGAGCATATGTATGGAACATTCGTAATATAGTACTCCCCGCTCTCCTCTCCTTGCTCTTCGTGGGGCTGGCATATAAAATGTATCGAGATGCGCAAATAGATAGGATCTTGAGGTTATCGAGGGCTAAAGCTTTGAATTAGTAGGAGCAAGTCCGATTAGCAATTCCAGCGCTAATATTATAAGCGCCGTGCCACAGCCCGAGAATGAATTTTGGGACCACTATGTAGACCAGATTCAATTGCCAAAAGGTCAAAATGACCGAAAATGATTCCAGACACCATCCTTTTGATTTCGGTTCGATCTTACACATATTTGAGAATACATTATTATTATCAGGCCTGTTGACATCTCTTAAAGTAATTAATCGGAACTTCATTTGGGCCGTGTGGGTCCACGATTGGATCTTCTTCAGCAAGCACACAATAGGTGTCAATTAGGCTCCTCTTCTGCATTGTTCCAGGATTCAGCCCTCTTCCTCTCAACCAACGTGGCATCAGATCGTTTTTGTTCCACAACAGAAACAGACCCATATACTGACGGATCATTGTTGGATGCAATACTACTGTATCGACGTCTCGCTTGACAGGAGGGGAATTAAGGGAGGAAGTTAGTCACAAGCCGTGGGCTCATGAAAGCCTTGTGTAAGCCCCAAGACGATGTCTGCCGACTCGGAAATTGAATGCCTGGTAAACGCCGACGGCATGTATAATATCCCAAGATTCAGGGTTCGTCCTGCTTTTTGAATTCTCAGAGGGCTAAACTAAAACATGGCCGAATCGGCTTCGGAGAGCTCCGGAGCAGTCACAAGGACCCACAATGTCCAAATTCAGGCACCTCGATCACCAATCCTAACAACGACAAGCTTGTTGTAATAGTCACCGTGACGGTGCTTACTTATCCAGTTTCAGGGTTGGCAGCGAATCGCCGCTTAGTAAAGGCCGCGATGCTGTACCCGAAGGTCTCAGTTTGGTTGTTTTACTTTGTTTTATTGTATTGCTAGATCGCAGGAACATCGTACACGTGGTGACCTGAGCCCATCTGATTTCATGAGGGAATTGACATAGGTCAACAAGAAAACACACACCTTGTTTTTGTTGGTACGTGGTGCGATGCATAATCTATGTTGTGCGATATTATGTAAATAGAAAAAGCAACCCTCGTTTCACCTGTCTGATTATGTCATAATGGGTTCCGGGCACAAGGACCCCTGATAGTGCTGGGGGAGGGCAGAATCTGTTTGTCACTTGATCTCCAATGAAAATCTTGTTGCAACTTAGTTTGTGACATTCAACAGAGTTACGATAAATACATTCCTTCCAACGATAACAGATGAGGAATAGCAAGTGGTATGCAATAAGTGATGTGACGTGAGATATGACCGTACCGTGGCAGTCAACACATTAAGTACCGTGAGATAGCAACGATCACCGAGTGGGTACAGGAGGAATCCCTTTCAAAGTGTATTTAATAGTTGTGAAGAGGTGAAAAAAATCACGAACCACTCCGAATGACTCGTCTCTAGGACCAACGCCTGCCCGAAGCTTCAAGGTTCCCAGCTTTTTGCACATGTCAGCGAAGCGCTTGACAACTTGATCAATTGTGGGACGTTTCGCCGGATCGTCCTGAATCATGTCTGAAATCAAAGGCCACATAACATCGAAACTTTTATATTCCTGTGGTGTGGCGTGCAGTGATGAGAAATTGGGAGTAAAGGGGAAACTTTATCGCTCACATCAATAACTGATTCTCTAATCAGATTGCCCACGTAGTAAATGTCCGTCTGGAAAGGATTACGGGGTAAATTTATATCGTCTATGAACTCTGGCACAGTTTTGTCGCCGCCGCGGATGGGTAGCTCAAGAGGAGCCTTGTCGTCTGGGCCATACCGACAGGAAATACCGAAGTCAATGAAGTAGTACATGGGTGGACGTTCGGTGCGACTGAAATGTTTGGCTAGGCGGAAGTTATCTCGCATATAGCGGCGGTTGCAAGGATGCCACCCGTCCGTATACATAGATCCATCCATTAAGATGTTCAATACCGAGATATCCCTAAAGAAATAAGACTCGTGGGTGGAGATGGAGAAATATGGTTCATACCTGAGCGACATGTTGTTTGTGGATAAACTGTAAGCCCTGAAAGTTCACGGAATTTAAGTAGACTATTTTACGAAGAGCTTGCAAATCCGTACCTCGAAAAGCTGTCGAAAGAAATCAACGCCCTCTCCGATCGTCTTAAATTCTGGCTCATACCAGTCCCTCAACAGCGGCATGACGAGAATGACCATGTCATTGTCTTCAGGCACTTTGAGAATGGGGACGCAATAGTTGAGAGGGTCAGAAGCGAGTTGCTTCGAGCATAAAGAAGTCGCTATGTCGACTTCGTACGGGTGTAGGGATGGTTTGAGAATTTTGAGCGTGACGTAGCGTCAGACATACGGGTTGCATCATTGATGATACGTCCTCGCTAAATAATGTGAATCGAGGCAGAAGACAGAGTCGGGATGGATGCATGATAAGAGGCTGCGCATCCTCGTATTCCATACCGTGTACGTTATCTGGCCAGGATGGCTTCCAGTCAGGCATGTAGCGAGGTCTGAGCATGTAGCCACAGTCTTGAAACCATCTCTGATGTTCGCGCCAGAACACTTCTTCTGGCCTGAATATTCTGGGATTGAACGGCTCCAGGCCGAAATGAGCAAGGGTGAGCTGTTCCATATCGTGGAGAAGTTGGCGACGGTGAGTAGAATTAGTGGGAGACAGAATAGAAACACGTTTGGCATACTCAGTACAACAACACTCAATTTGTAGCAAAAACAAAAGCCCGCAACTTGATGGAAAAGTGGGTTGAAGGATCATCATGGTGACCTGAATACGTGTGGGAATTAGGTAATATACCACAGATCCTGATGGGAGTGCATAATAATACGCCACAGTTGGTCGCATTTCCGAGATGCAGAATCCAAATGCGAAATCAAATGCGACGAGACGCGTCAACTTTGAATCTCCCTATAAGGCGATCTATAGGCGGTGTGCAGAAGTGCAAAATATCATTGATTGTGTCACAATGAGAGGAGTACACACCACCCAATATAAGACAGATTGCAATCGTCCGCTCAGAGTACTTGACATCCAGTAAAAATCTTGTTGCAATTGACATCGAGTAAAGTTACGATAAATATATTCCTTCTAATGATGATCAACAGCATACGAAGAATAGCAACGGTATGCAGGGTATAAGTGATGTGAGATATGAACAACGTACGACACAGCAATGCATGGTAGTTGATGTATTGGATACCGTGAGGGGGAGCAGCGATCACCGAGTGGGTACGGGAGGAATCCCCATGAGAGTGTATTTAATGGTTGTGAATAGGTGCGCAAAATCGCGCACCGCTCCGAATGACTCGTCTCTAAGACCAACGCGCGCGTGAAGCTTCAATATTCTCAGCTTTTTGCACATGTCAGCGAAGCGCTTGACAACTTGATCAATTGTGGGACGTTTCGCCGGATCGTCCTGAACCATGTCCGAAATCAAAGGCCACATAAAATCGAAACCTTTATATTCCTGTGGTGTCCAATGGTGAGAAATTAGGAGTAAAGAGAAAGCTTCATCGCTGACATTAATAACTGCTTCTCTAATCAAATTGCCCACGTAGTAAATGTCCGTCTGGAAAGGATTACGGGGTAAATTTATATCGTCCATGAACTCTGGCACAGTTTTGTCGCCGCCGCGGATGGGTAGCTCGAGAGGAGCCTTGTCGTCTGGGTCATACCGACGGGAAATACCGAAGTCAATGAAGTAGTACTTGGGTGGACGTTCGGTGCGACTAAAATGTTTGGCTAGGAGGCGAAAGTTATCTCGCATACGGCGGCGGTTGCAAGGATGCCACCCGTCTGGATACATAGATCCATCCATTAAGACATTCAATATCGAGATATCCCTGCAGAAATTATGTTCATGGGTGGTGGAAGTGCAAAAGTGTTCGGTCATACCGGTGAGCCACATGTTGTTTGTGTATAAATTGTAAGCCCTGTAAATCCGCGAGATTCAACCACTTGACGGGGCGCTTCAGGAATTACATACCTCGAAAAGCTGTCTGAAAAAGTAGATACCCTCTCCGACCGTCTCAAATTCCGGTTCACGCCAGCCCCTCAACAATGGCATAACGAGGATGACTTTGTCATTGTCCTCAGGCAATTTGAGAACATCGTATATGGGGACGCAGTGGTTGAGAGGGTCAGATGCGAGTTGCTTCGAGCATAAAGACATGGCTATGTCGACTTCGTATGGATGCAAAGATGGTTTAATGATTTTAAGGGTGACATAGGCACCGTCAGATAGACGAGTTGCGTCGTTTATTGTTAATGCTCGCTAAATGAAGTCGATGTAAGATACAACAATGAAGACGACAGAGTTGTGATAATGGGCGCACAATAAGAGGCTGGGCATCCTCGTATTCCGTACCACGTACGTTGACTGGCCAGGACGGCTGCCAATCGAGCATGTAGCGAGGTCTGAGCATGTAACCGCAGTCCTGCAACCATCTTTGATGGTCGCGCCAGAACTCTTCTTGCGGAGTGAGTTTTCTAAGGTCGAGTGGCTCAAGGCCAAAGTGAGCAGGAGTAAGATGTTCCATAAGAGCAATGATCAGCAGGATTATGGATAGACAGAGGATTGAAAGGACACAGCCATAGTACAATGGCGCTCTATTTGTATTTGTACCAAGGATAGAAACATCAGAGGCAAACACGTGTTATTTGTGGACCCTTGTTGGTGTCCAAAAAGAGTTATGTGCCGGGTCGCGGACTTCCAAATTCGAACTTTTGGCCCTCCGGTCAACCTTTACTCACTGCACTCGCATGTGGAAATTTACTGTTGTGGACAAAACATTTTTATTTAAAGTTAAGCGAAGATTTTGTTCATAGCGTGAGGTGTTTGAAAGTTGAAACGTATTTGAGCACCATTTGAGCCCAGCAGCCGGGCAACCCCGCCGGTCCACATACTAATATTGCTGTTCCGGATTTTGCAGGGTGCTTGGCCCACTAGATTTCCCGCTTATTCCTCTTTATTATGACAAGACCCGATGGCTTGGTATGTGACACACACACCGTTCTACATTTCACCTCTGCTCTTATTCACATACACCTCTAACTCTTTGTTGCTTACAATGCCTGCCTGCATGCCGTTACCTCAAACAATACGACCTATTATCGGCTACTTTATCTTCCGGCCTGCTCTTTTCCTGCCCCAATTATGTTGTCCGGGTCTTGTTCCCTCCTTTTGTTTTTGGTCAATCCCATATGGTGGTGACCTTGTTTCCCGACAGAGACAGTTTTTTTTGCACAGTGATCTACTGACGACCGTTGGCACATGCGTATGCATATAAAGGCCGTTCATGTTTACCCAATACCCCAATTACGTTGAGTTGACCTCAAACCTACCACTGTCGCGGCCGTTTATCGACTCTCGTTTTCTTCTTGCGTGCTCTCTCGTCACCATCATCGCCAAAAGTCATCATGTCCATCGTTGGCGTTCACCTCCACTTCCATGATGGAGAGCTAGCCAAATTCGGCGCATCCCTCGTTGATGGAGTCCTGGCTGCTATGCAGTGCGTATCCAGCAAGGTCACATCCAAGGGAGGCTATGAAAAATATGAACGTCGTTACCACCAAGCGGTCAAGAATATGGCATTGATGAAAAAATACCTTACACCCGACCAGGCAGCCGAAATCAGAGTATCCCTCCTTGTGTGCGTGATTCATTATTCTTTTAGTCTTTCCCACTGTGCCACTGACCTGTTAGACCAGCGTGATGGAAAGGCAAGCCGCGTTGAACAACAAACATGAATCTCTCAGCAAGAAGGAGCGGCTAGTTGTATACAAGGAAGCAGTAGATGATTTTGCTGAACTTATCAAGGTGAGGTTCCCCACCGACTCATGGTGATCATTTTCTGAGCTTATTCTTGTCAGACTACTTCGAATGTAGTTATTGGCGACCTTGGCTTCAACGGAGGAGATGCGGATGCTTATCGCATGGCTCTAGCTTGCAGTAAGCTATCACAGCCATGTGCCTGTTCCAGCTACGATCTAACCCCATTTTTGCAGCCTCTGCTGACCTCGACGCCGTGCGGATGATGAACGAAGTTATGGGATTGTTCGACAGTGTAGCTGCCTCAGGGGTAAAAGGTTAGAACATGGTGTCTCACGTTGCACAATATTCTCACTGTAGATTCCAGTGAACCCTCCGAACGCGCCCCAACCATCGAAGGCTCCACAGCCGTCAAAGGAGCCCAAAGTCCCCAAACGTACGAAGGAGCCCAAACGCGCCAAGCCGTCCCAGGATCCCAAACCATCCACAGGCAGACACAGGCATAGGAAGGGCAAGCAGCAGACTGAGGTGAATTCTGTTCCCGCGGCTTTGATGGCTGGGATGGCTGAACGCCTGATGGAGGAGACACCGAGTTCCTGAAAGCGAACCTTGTCTTTTTTCGTAAAAGGACTCGGGATTGCCATGCAGCCTTTGTCTGGATCCTTACACGCGTTTATTCATGTAAAGCATTTACGTATATATCATATTTGGTCTCATAGACTGGATCATTGTCGCGCGAATAAGTGCTCCGACATCAGCATATACGTTATCCAGATAGAATCGCCCACAGTACTACACCCCATAGCTTTGTGTGGACCGTGACTATCAGTTGAGAGACAACAACTCTAGAACAAGGACCGCGACAACCTAGACGGAAAATTGGCGGAGTCACAATTGACAAGACTCAACAACGTGCCTCAAAGCAGAGACGAAATACTTAGACCGTTTCTGGCAGAAAATGCTTCCCCGACAAACACCTGCTAAAATTGTTGCTGAGAAATATCTGGCTATTTTCGTCAGCTATGTCTGACTCGGGACAGTAATCAAGGCATTTTTCTACCACCAGATAGTCTAAAATAATAATCGTTTGTGACAAGTCTGTGAGTTCCGGCATGTTGCATTTGTTTGCCATTGTTAGGATTGACGATCGGATGATCCCTTTTGGCAATTGTGGGTCCTGGTGGGTACAGCTATCGCTAAGAGTGACATTACATAGCCTATTTACGTGCAAAGTAGAAGGATTTTATTTTGGTTTGTTTGTCAGACAAAGCCGCAGCTTATGGAAGATGTGTTGCTGCCGGTTCCTCCCATATCACTGGCTCCACCAAAGGTAACGCCTAAATAGTAATAATTCGCATCAATATCGGTAAACATCCACCTTACTTATTGTTGTGACCATTGATAAGACGTGTATCCATTGTTTGGCTTATTTTTCTTAACGGTGTCTTAACGAATGTTCTGCATGCACTACGTAGAATGCCGCGCTCGATAGGTAAGAATTTTCAAAACAAAGATGGCGCATTGAATTATAAAGCGGAGACGAGCTGCAACAACTGATAGGCCGCCCTAGGTGGGATATAGACGATGTACGATGGAACTATTCGTCGCAGTAGATAGAATCATTATAATGATAGAGGGCAGCGCTCAGCGAGAGGGTACGGGAGAGATCCCTTTCGATATGTATTTGATAGCTGTGAAGAAGTGCGGAAAACCGCGTGCCGCTCCAAACGACTCGTCTCAGGACCCCGGCTAATCCCTATAAATGTCTCATACCGAGTACCCCCAAATTCGGTGGTCGCTAATATGCTAATTTTCGGTGATTTGCATCATACCTTCCATGAAAGGGTCTGTTTTCGGTGAATTTTGGTATGAGACCTCGCAAAAAATCTCAAATTTTCTTCTCGCTCCCGCGACAGCAATTCTGCACTCATACCAGCCCTCAGAAAACCTTGGGTGCCCAAACACCTTACATATATTTAGTTAAGCAGTATTTGCATATAGTATTACATAGTGGATAA